>GL379968.1:105284-155338 GCA_000143925.2 Caenorhabditis brenneri
GTTTGGAAAAGCTGATTACGAATTCCGTAGTGAAATCTTAGTGTGTTAATGATGCAACGAATTATAATCAAAACTTATCCTTTTTCAACTGAATTTTGACTCAAATTCAGTTCAAAGCTGTTTGAATTGGACTCTTTTAATTCTAGACCACGAAATCATAATCTTCAGGTTCCTAGCTTTCAAATGAGTATAATCATGACTAGGTTTGGAAGTATTAACCGTTTCGTGGTAATTTCAGGATTAATGAGTGGAAATATTAAACATTGAACAAATATGGCCATGATTATACTCTTTCGAACCGTTTTGAATAGCTGATTACGAATTCCGTAATGAAATCAGAGTTTGTTATTGATGCAACGAGTTATGACCAAAATGTATCCTTTTTCAACTGAATTTTGACTCAAATTCAGTTCAAAGCTGTTTGAATTGGACTGTTTTAATTCTAGACCACGAAATCATAATCTTCAGGTCCCTAGCTTTCAAATGAGTATAATCATGACTAGGTTTGGAAGTATTAACCGTTTTGTGGTAATTTCAGGATTAATGAGTGGAAATATTCAACATTGAACAAATATGGCCATGATTATACTCTTTCGAACCGTTTTGAATAGCTGATTACGAATTCCGTAATGAAATCAGAGTTTGTTAGTGATGCAACGAATTATAATCAAAACTTATCCTTTTTCAACTGAATTTTGACTCAAATTCAGTTCAGAGCTGTTTGAATTGGACTGTTTTAATTCTAGACCACGAAATCATAATCTTCAGGTCCCTAGCTTTCAAATGAGTATAATCATGACTAGGTTTGGAAGTATTAACCGTTTTGTGGTAATTTCAGGATTAATGAGTGGAAATATTCAACAATGAACAAATATGGCCATGATTATACTCTTTCGAACCGTTTTGAAAAGCTGATTACGAATTCCGTAATGAAATCAGAGTTTGTTAGTGATGCAACGAGTTATAACCAAAACTTATCCTTTTTCAACTGAATTTTGACTCAAATTCAGTTCAAAGCTGTTTGAATTGGACTGTTTCAATTCTAGACCACGAAATCATAATCTTCAGGTTCCTAGCTTTCAAATGAGTATAATAATGACTAGGTTTGGAAGTATTAACCGTTTTGTGGTAATTTCAGGATTAATGAGTGGAAATATTAAACATTGAACAAATATGGCCATGATTATACTTTTTAGAACCGTTTTGAATAGCTGATTACGAATTCCGTAATGAAATCAGAGTTTGTTAGTGATGCAACGAGTTATGACCAAAATGTATCCTTTTTCAACTGAATTTTGACTCAAATTCAGTTCAAAGCTGTTTGAATTGGACTGTTTTAATTCTAGACCACGAAATCATAATCTTCAGGTTCCTAGCTTTCAAATGAGTATAATCATGACTAGGTTTGGAAGTATTAACCGTTTTGTGGTAATTTCAGGATTAATGAGTGGAAATATTCAACATTGAACAAATATGGTCATGATTATACTCTTTCGAACCGTTTTGAATAGCTGATTACGAATTCCGTAATGAAATCAGAGTTTGTTAGTGATGCAACGAGTTATAACCAAAACTTATCCTTTTTCAACTGAATTTTGACTCAAATTCAGTTCAAAGCTGTTTGAATTGGACTGTTTTAATTCTAGACCACGAAATCATAATCTTCAGGTCCCTAGCTTTCAAATGAGTATAATCATGACTAGGTTTGGAAGTATTAACCGTTTTGTGGTAATTTCAGGATTAATGAGTGGAAATATTCAACATTGAACAAATATGGCCATGATTTTACTCTTTCGAACCGTTATGAATAGCTGATTACGAATTCAGTAAGAAAAAAGGTTCCGGTAGTGATGCAACAAGTTATGACCAAAGTAAACTTTTTTCAACTGGAACTGAAGTGTTCGAAATCCGCGCCAGAATTGTTATTGCTATGTTCTCCACGATTTCTCCACTTTTTTTTCTAGATTTTTCTCTAGCTTTCAGTTCACGTCTAACGCCTCTCTTCCCTCAAAAAAAAAGGCGGAGTCGTCGTTTGTTCTGGAAAGCAGTTTTTTACGCACCGCCTATTTTGAAAACGATTGAATAAACAACGAAATTTTTGTTCCTGGTTTCAAACAACATCGATGCCCCGTGTTTAGAAAAACAATTCTTAGAGGCTTCTATGCAAAAAGGACGAGTGAATTTGTTGTTTCCTGTTTCTCGATCTATTTTTCTCTTTTTTTTTTGACTAGTCATCACCATATTGTCCCCACTTTCCATTGTCCCTGTTGACACGATTTTTTCACACTCGCGCCCATTTTTTTTCTCTGCGCCTTGCCTACGCCGGTCGTCTATGATAACTGTCTAGCCTGTTTGCTAGCCTCAACACGCTATTTCGTGTGTCCAGTTTTCCGTTCTCTATTTAAAGCTGTTCTTATATCCATGTATTCTCTTCCGTCTTGTCTCGAAATACTTCCTGAAAACTCAATACGATACTTTCTCATTTTCCAGATCATCTCACCTAGCAATGAATATGAACGGTCATTCCCGAGTCAAAGTCACATGCACCAATGCTGAGATTTGGAAACGATATGAGCAGTTTCCGGAAATTATTGTCAAAAAGCAACGAAGGCGTCCTTCCCCTGGATTTGAATTCCAGGTCACGGGGTTGGATTCAATGGCCAACTACTCCATGAGCATCCGTCTGTGTGCCCAGGACAAGTACAAGTACAACTATGGCACATTCATGGAGAAGGGCGTGCAAAAGAATATGTGGCACCGCATTTCCGACTATGAACATGAGCAGTCCCTTCAACAAGTAGACCACCACTGGGGAGTCCAAACTGGAAAATTGTGGATGAAGGAAAGGAGTGGAGTTCCTGAAGCTGTTCTTGTGTACTGTGCCCGACGAGTACTCTTTTGTTGTGGAGCCATTGCGCGTTTACTGTGCGTCATTAGTCATTGTCAACATTGGAACTGACAAGGAGATTGAAGTCCAAATGGACATTCTCAAATTCTTAACAGTCTCCAGTTATGTTAGTTTGTTTCTTTCCCTGTTAATTAAGATTGATATGAACATCTTCAGAGGAAAGCCTATAAAAAACCAGAAGAGCAGCAAAAACGCCCCTACGCCTCTCCACCAAAAAGTCGTGGCTTGAAGAGACGCCCGAATGAGAAGCCTTCCGATGCTGTCAAGGAATCCTCTCAAATGAAAAAGCAGAAAGTCAATGTAGTTCCAACTCCACCAGTAAATCATCAACAGTTTGATGACTTTGTTTCGGGTGCTGAGAATATTCATATCATGCCACAACCCGTGGAAAACAGAGACTCCCAAGTGAACTTTGACCCTGAGGACAATTACGAAATCGATCCACAAGAATTTGGACGCGGTCTAGAGATGTTTGAAGATGAAATTCAGGATATTCTTGGACATATCTAATTTTGTTAGAGATTCCTTTTTCTGCAATGTTTGATTTTCCACTGTACTCCAGTTACTTTCAATCTCATAATACTCATTACCCTATCTACAGTAACCTTTTTATGGAATTTTCTCTACTTCCAAAACTCTGCTGTACCATAATCAATTCTCGATCCCTAATTTTTGCAAATTTCACTACGTCTTTTATAGTACCCTGTGTATTTTTAGGAAAGTGTAGAAATTTGTTTGAAGTCGTATTTGAAGTTTTTGTTGTTTGTCAAATAATTTTGACACATTTTTGAAATGATAACAAAATACTGATTTTGAAATCGGAAGTTGATCAGTTTTTTTGCTACATCAAGATTTTTTCATGCGAAAATTCAGATACAAAAATATTGTTCATAATCCGTGCAATTTGAATCATTTTGAGCTATCGACCAGCCAATTTGGTTGAAATCTGTTCGAATTATGGTCGTTCAAAGTTTGCCAATCTTGTGTAAGCAATTTTTGACTCTCCAAACCCAATTTTAACACAGTGAACAATCAAAACCCTTCACAGTTCACGTTTGAATCTCACCACAAGAAACTTCTAGACCGTCAAAAACAGAAGTGTGAGATTCAGTCTCAAAAACCTTGAAAATGAAATCTAAAAACCTATACCTTTGGTCATTTCTAATCCCTATTCTTAATTCCACATAGTAAAATGCAAAAACCACTTTTTTTCTTATCTCATTGTTTTTCCCAAGAAGGGCAATGAAATGAAACTTAATTTCATAATGTATTTTCTGAAATGAAACTTCCTGTTGTCTTTATCCATTTTTGTTTCATGAAGCAACTATACGATTCAATGTTTAATTGTTGTTGTCGGTTGTGTAAAATGCGTCACTCATGTTCTCATCAGTAGACGACTAGTGTGCCTATTCCAACTCTGGCCATCAGTATGTCGGGGGAGTGAAAACTGATAACATCACACTGAATGACTGATAAGGACTTGCTATTGTACTCGACGAAACTCCGCCTAATTTTTCCACTATAAAATACATGTGATAAAATTATTTTTCATTTTCATATTTGTTTCTTCCATGAATCTTTGGAATTGGTTCTTTCTGCTATTGGATTATTTTGAATTTTTTTCTATTTATTTTTCTCTGGAACGTTTTCAACGGTGAGTAGTTTTGTCTTTTTGTTAATTTTTGAGAAGCAGTGAGTATAACATAAACCTGGTTTAATGGGGGGGGGGGGGGGGGGTTCTAAGACAACAAATTCTTTTACTCAGGGTTTGAAATAAAAACCGAAATTCTCTTCATTTTCACTTTCATTACATGTAATGTCCATGACCAAAAATCTGAAAAATCTAATCCATCGAAATTTTAGGATGGAAAACGGACATCAGTCGTCTCCAATCACCATCGACGACGCCATAGCCATGGAGCGAAACCTTGAAGCCATACTACTTGAATTTCTGGGAAAGAACACGCCGGAGATCAAAAAAACTGTGGACGCTCTCACAAAAGGAATCGATAAGATTCTGAAGAATCAAGAAATTCTCCAAAGAAATATCGCCCTCCTCAATCAACAAAAGAGGGACGATGCCAAAGTAGAAGTTCCGGTCAAAAAGAGGAAGCCCACCTGCGACGAACGCGCCGGACCTCACAGGATCTTCGAGTGCCCATGCCTCATCCCAGGAGAGAAATTCTCTCATGCGATAGCGGCGGATCTATGCATCAATTGCAATAACCGCCATAATGGGGACTGCAGAAGAAAAGCAGCGTGCACCAAATGGGAAAAGAAACACCTTACAATTTATCATTGATTCTCTCGTCATGTTAATTGTGATTCTCTTTTCGTTTTATTGTTTTAATAAAAACTCAGTTGTGGTCACAATGTGTTTCAACCCAACAATCTAAAAAACAGTTCATGAGAAATTACCGATAACGAAAAATGACCAGGTACAGGGTAGTACTAGCGTCACACATCGTAAAACGGGGAAAATTCGAGAGCAATCCGGAGAGATTGACGCAAAAGAGGCGAAGTCAAAAACTGATAAGAAATTGCATAAATAGGACAAATCGGCAAGACTCAAATATGAGGCACTTCTGACCAAAAGCAAAACTGAGTTTGCAAGGCTCACCCAGGCCTTAGCCAATGAACTAAGACTACATGGAGGGGTGGATAAAGTCTCAAATGACCTCTCTCAAACGAAGAAAAAAGCTTCAGAAAGCATGGTGAAGCTCGCTAAGCGAAATCAAAACATTGTGCGCACAGCCCTTCCGGAAATACCTGATGATCAAAAACAACAATTGACAAATAACAGATTGATCCCAGGGATGACATCTCAAATCAAAACCAAACTCCGAAAATGAGCAATTCTAGAAACTTTGAACAAAGCTATCCAAGTAGCTAAAAAATCACAAAAAAAGGAGATAAGGAAGCGATTGAATTGATTAAACAATTGAGAAAAAAAGAGCACAGGCCAGGAAATTGACAATTGCATTTGGAAAACAAAGAAAAATGATTCACCAACTTCCAATGTTTTCAACAAAAAAAAATTTGTTTTTTTCCATTTCATAATCAATGTTTGATCATTTATAAACGATGTTTGATCATTCATGAATCAGAGGTTGTTATGAATAAACAATTTTCTGCTGTATTCTTCTCTTATTTTGTAAGCCCCGCCCACTTTTCATACGACTTCTCTCTTTCTTTCCGCGAACAGCACTATTTCTCCAATGACTCATTTTCACTATTACGTCTGCTACCTCTTATCTCTGGACAGATTGGCAGTATATAAACAAGGCCGAATTCTAAACCTTCATTCATTCTTTCTTGTTGGCTATTTGTTATGGCTGTTAATTCTGATTATTCCCAATTTTTTGATCCACTCCCAACAACTCCTCTCAAATATTGGAAATCCTTTAATGAGGTAAGTTTTGTGATTCAAAAAAATATGACAAGTATTAGGGAGGGGGTGTAAGCTTCATTTTCGAACCGGACTTATCCAACTGTATACGAACGAGTGTATCGCTGTGTTCTCAGCGATCACTCATAGAGTGCGCGAAGAACAACGCTCGGAGACCACGTAAGAGGCGTTCTGTGAGGGCGGTGAGCAGGCGATGGCATTAGGATTTTACAAAAGTGATCGGAGTCTAATGAGACATTTTACACTAGGTATATAAGACCCCCTAAACATAATGGCGCTTTTCGTTTTTGGCTCCGCCCCTTTTCTAGCCAGCCACGCCCACTTCAGTCAAAAAACAAACTTTTTTCTCCGAAAAGCTATCGATGTCTATTCTTCGGGATTCAATAGAAGACACTTTTAGAAGCATTTTCACCGTTCAAACCAACTTTCTAGCTCTGCTCCTTCATGCTGAAAATTCCAAATTTTTGACAAATTTTCACTTTTTCTTTAAAAAAATTTTTTTTGAACTGAGCGACGCGAGATAATATCACCATCGTATTCGACGCAGTTTTTCATCCCCTGTGGCAAAATATCAAAGCATGTTTCCCAGTGTCTCCGGGCACTTTCAGGCGCTTTTCTGTCTGAAATCGCATGGTACCGTAACCACATGATCATGGATATCGCTCGAGTGACACCATATGATCTTGGTATTGTCAGAACTTATCGGAATCATGTATTTTGAACACTTTCACATGTTTTTCTCACCATAGAACATAATATTTGAAGACCTAATCACGGAAAACCAAATTTATTTCTCGACTAGTAATAAAGGCAATTAGCAGCTAATTATAAAATAGTACATAACCATCTCAAATTTTTTATTTTCAGAAGAAGTCGAGGAAGTCGTCAAGACTGCTCTGGTTGGAGCAGGAAACAAGGCGGCTGATGCTGATGTTGGAGCAGGCAATGAGAGCGTTCAGGATGTCAAGAAGGCAATTGCTCCGGGAAATGCTTCCAAGGGAGGAGCTGAAGTCTTGGGAGGTAAGAGGGGCTGGGGATTATCTGTAGGTTAGGATGTTTTCATCTCAATCAAAAACTTCGAAGTAATTTGACACAATTTCCAGGCGATGCTGGTGTTCCGTTTGAGCAGCTCGAGTTTGGAGAGTCTGGAGAGTCTGGAGAGAGTGGAGCTCTGTCTGGAGCTGCCGAGGGGATGGTCAGGGCTGATTTTGGAGGTTCGACCGGAGAGAACGGAGCTGGCAACGGTAGCAGTCCGGAGGCTGCCCCAAGAAAGGTCGGGAAGTCCAAGAGCTTCGAGCCAATCACTGGGAGGAAGCTGGAGTTCTCTCTTGAGTTCATGAATGAGCTCGCGATTTGGAAAACCCAAGTGCAGAAGGAAGAGGAGAAAAGAGGTGGAAAAGCTCCTCTTGATGCGGATCAAAAACGTCACCAATTCTACTAGGCCGTCAAAGAGGACACTGAGCTGGTCAATTCTTAATTTTTTCGCTTTGTATTTTCGCTTTTAACTTTTGTAAATAAATATTTTCACTAATGCTCTAAAGCCTAAAACGGGAGGGTGGAGGCTACTCGTTAGCCTCCACCCTCCTGTTTTGCGTTAGGTTTGGGTTTCCAGATGAGTTTTCTCGGCTTCGGGGTCGTTTTTCTGCAGACTTCTTCTCGATTGTCTTCCTATCTTCATTGAGTCATCACACATTGCTATCAGCTTTATACAAAAGATGAAAGTCGTCCGTCAAGTTGAAAAAGTTAGGCCACCTCCCATGGCCTAGCTTTCGCAACGTAGCGGACGGCGTTTCAATGAGGAGCATAGTCATCTGCTCTATCCTTCTTATATGTGTCTTTTTTGCTACGCCGCCCACCACATTGAAAAAGCTAGACGACGTCGCCATCGCGGCCGTCATGACCTAGCAGTTTGAGCGTGGCGGACGGAAATATCAATGGGGCGCATAGTCATCTGCTAAGTACACCTATTGAATCTGCTACTTTTTCAGGCTGCACCGGGGAAAAGGACTATCTTACGGTAAGCTGACGCACCTAGTCCTAATACGCAGAAGGCTAATGACATCTACGAGACTCATCATATTCCGTGCAAACATAAGCTGATGATGATTGACCTCTACAGCCATTGCATACACTCGTACCCTCCACGGTGTAGTGGTACACAGCGGTTCTTTTCTATTGAGACAGGAGAGGCTGGCAGCAAGACTAAGACCTTGACAAGAACAAAGACTAATTCGGGTACAACTACAAAAACCAAGGGGAAGAAGAAGGGAAAGAAGACAAGGAAAGATCAGAAGAAAAAGACAAAAACTGCAATTACTGGAACTTCAAACGGGGTTTAAACAGACCCAAAACTTGAAATTTGTGATTGATTTAATATCATCATGTTTAACTCGTTCAATAAAGTTTTCGTTATTCCTCATAGATTTTGAATTTTTAGATAGACACCTCTTGAGGACCTGCGGTGCTGTTTTGCAATTTTCCAAATACTTTTTTTTTGAAATGAAACACACCAAAATTGTTCACTTTTTCTCGCGGAGAGAAAGGAGCAAAGTTGAACTGAGGTCAGTAGAAATGTACTGCATCTCCCGTAATCTATGTTCTCCAATCTTGAGAACACTGGAAAGTTTCGCGCAGCCAGTGGCCTTGAGCTATGAAATGCACAGACTCAATACAAACAAAAGAAATTTCAGATACCGACTCAATATGATCGTAGACAAGTTTCTCAAGGAGAAGAAGCAGTCGTTGAATGGCGGTGATGATGGAGCTCAGCCGTGCTCTTCTAACTACAAGTCTACTTCCACGAGAGCCGGTATCCAGCTTCAATGCATCCAGTGTGTCCCGTCTTTAACATCTACTGGTGCTACACGAGTCCTCTAATTTCTATCATTCTTTTCAACACTTTCATTTTCTACTGGTCTATCCTCTGTCCCTTTTTGGTTACTGTAGTCATATAACTGCTCATTTCTTTTATTTTGTATCCCATGTTTAAACTGGTCCCGTTCATTCCCATTCTCCAAACTTCCTATGTAATATTGATGTTTCTATATATTTTTTTATTCATAAAGGTATCAATATTTTTATGAAGGTGTTCTGTTCTTTTCAGTAAAAAAAAACTTACCCAGGTTTTAGCAAATAAACGACGGAGGGGTAGATAAAGCCTTGAATCACCTCTACCAAAAAAAAGCTTCAGAGAGTATAATGAAATTTGCAAAATTTAACACATTGTGCGAACTGCTTTTCCGGAAGTACCGAAAAATTAAAGACAACAATTACAACTAACAGATTGATTCGAAGGATTCCGCCCCTAACCAAAACCAAGTTCCAAGAAAGAGACTTCAGAAAGATTGAACGAAGCTATTCAAATAACTGAAAGATTGAAAAAAATTAGAGAAAGAAAGATGAAGGAACGATTAACTTGATTGAACAAATGAGAAAAGAAAAGAACAGTTTAGGGAATCGACAATTGCATCTGGAAAGCAAAATAATGATTCACCAACTCCCAATGATTTCAACAACTGAACATTTGTATTTTTCTATATCACGACCAATGTTTGACCATCAATGAACGATGTTTGATCATTTATGATTCATCGGTTGTTATTGATAAACATTTTTCTTCTCTTTCTTTTTTCTTGTAAGACTCGCCCATGAATCATACGACTTCTCTCTTTCTTTTTGCTAACAGCACTATTTCTCCAATGACTCATCCTCAGTATTATGTCTGCTACCTTTTATCTCTGAACAGATTGGCAGTATATAAACATGACTTTATTCTGAATCTTCATATATTCTTTTTTGTTGGCTATTTGTTATGGCTGGTATTTCTGATTATTCTCAATTTTTCCATCCGCTTCTAACATCTTCTCTCAAATATTGGAAAGTTTCAAAAGAGGTAAGTTTTGGGATTCTAAAAGATATGACAAGTATTGGGGGGGGGTGTTAGTTTTACTTCGGACCGGAACTATTCAACTGTATAGGCACACGTGAATCACTGTGTCCTAAAAAATCACTCATAGAGCACACAAAGAACAACGCGCGGAGACCACGTCAAACCTTTCAACTGCGACGGAAAAAAACGCACGATTGACAAAATGGGACGCGGTAATGGTTAGTAAAGTTTGGACGGATCCTCTCAAAATTCTGGTTTTTAGTTTTTGAGCTGCTATGACAATGATGATGGTCCGTCTGTGTTCAGTTCAGAAATTTCTAAAACTTCTTTGATTTACAGTGAAAACCATTAGTTCGAATTTATGACTAAAGTCTTTTCTATTCTCCAATTTTACAGTCAACGTCTTCGAGCAGTCGGTCATCGATTCCACAAATTCGTCGCTGGAATCAAGCCTCACTACTTCATGCAAAAGATTGTCATTCATCTCGAACGGGGATCCGTGAAGCTTATGCTCACAGAGGCGAACTCCTTTTTCACAATCACTGTCTCGAAGCACGATCTGGGAGCAACTAAGATGACAGCTGTAGGCCGGAGTGTGGCTAAGTTGACAAACTACTTGAATACTTTCTTCAACCTTTTGAATGATGTGCTTGTGTTGTTTTGCTCATAGGAAAATCATATCTCAAATGCGTCATAAAGCCGTTTTGAAGGTAGGGTCACTGGTAAAATTCATCCTATTCATGAGATTTTTAGATAGAAAATGGTGGAGCAAGTCATAGATCAGAATGCCTCGGATTGCCATCATATAGCTCAATTGACGAAGATGCAATCGAACTTGATGCTAATGATCCTTTCTTGTTCATTATTATTGAGGATGGGCATCCAATCTGGATAGGTATTTGTAATCAATTGCAGTTATCAACTAATTTGTAAATACTTGTTTTCTGTTAGAGATTAGATTTTGTACATGATTGTCAAACATGTGCATATCATCATGATGGGAGTTTATAATTAGCTATTATTTTATAAATAATTTGTTTTCAATTGCTTCCTGTAAAAATCTACAACTTTGATACTTGGATGAATGTTTAATATGAGATTATCGGAATCAATCAGGAGAGCTGAATTTGAATCAAATTACAGTTAGAAAGAAGTTTTTCCGACCATAACTTGTTGCATATTCTACGAAAATCAAATTCCTTTCTTTTTTCTTGATCAGCTGTTCACAACGGTTCAAAGTAGTATAATCATGGTCATGATTGTTTCAGTTTGGCTGTTTTCGCATGCATACGAATTTAGTTTTGACTTCATTTCCGAGAAGGAAAAACTATCTCAAACCTTCTTATTATTATACTCAAGTGACAGCTAGAAACCAGGTGTTTGTGACTATGTGAGCCAGAATTGAAACTGAACATTTCCGACAGCTTCGTACTGGTTTTTATTCGAATTTTTGGTTGGAAAAAAGTTATTCGGAACATAATTTGTTGCATTCTCCCCAAAAATCATATTTCTTTTTATTTTCAATATTAGCTGTTTTTACCGGTTCAACTGAGTATAATCACGGGCATGATTGTTTCATTTTATCTGTTTTCGAATGCAAGCGCTTTTAGTTCTGATTCTTGTCTACAAACAGAAAATTTATCAAACCAAGTTTTTATTATGCTCGGCTCTTATTAGTTTCTCGCGTATTTATTCCTTTTTCAAAGCCTTTGGAAATACTCGTGACCCATGGAAATTCCTCTGGAAACGGATAAGTGGTATATACTCAAGTCTCTCTAGAAATCAGGTGATTGTGACTATATAAGTTAGAATTGAAGAAGAACATTTCGGACAGCTGTGAGCTGAATAGAAGTCAAATTCCAGTCAGAAAATTTAATTCTGATCATAACATTTACATACAAACGTCCTGAAGGAATTACTTCGAATACATGCTCTTCGATCAACTAAATCATAATTTCCAGAGGGACCACATCTGTTGATTTTAAGTTTTCGAGTGGCCTGATAGAGTCATTAGGGGGCTAGCTCTTGGCAAACTGCCCAGATGGATGTCAGAAATGTTCAAATTCGAGAGTTGATGTAAGTTTGAGAAATGAACGTGTTCTGGAAATGAATGTTCGCGGTTGCGAAAATTAATTGTTGAACTGTTTCAGTCAATGTTTCTTGAATAAATAAACAATTTTAGAAAAGTAAAAATCTTTATTTGTCTTATTATCAGGTATAATTACGTTTCAATTTAGTGGTAAAGATGCCATACCCTTTCTTCTTTTTCATCGTATTCACAAATTCAGTGGAAATCTCTCGATTGTAGCAGACGAATCCGGGTGTCTTGTTCCGCGAACAGCTTGGAGGGCATTCACGATTGTCGATGGCCTTGTGGCACTCATTCTCGAAGCAGTTGGCTCTTATTCCGCACTGACAAACGTTTTTGAACTTTGTTGGGCGCATAGTTTTATTGCCGTCTGCATAGCGAGACTTGTTGGCCGTCTTGAAAACATTTTTGAAGACTGTTGGATACCGCTGTAGATGCTCATCCTTGTAGTCATCAAATGTGGTCTCCCAGTAGCTTTTTTGGTTCCCTTCGGCCAGATGAAGGTAACTCTCTTGGATTTCCGCCACATGAGAGTTAGGAACCAGTGAGCTACCATCTGGGAGACCATGTTCAAGCCACTCAATCCTCGTTGATCCTAGCTCAGTCGCTGCGAGAACCATTCCCATCTTGAACTTGTTTCTTGCTGAGCAAAGTGCAACCGTCGGCATATTAACTAAGATGACGTCCTCGCACAGGCAGCTATCGCAGACAGGGCTGATGAGCATCTTATATGTGGAGGATCCAGTGGTGACATCCAGTTGTTTGTTGTCTGCCGGGTAGCAGCATCGGAGTGAAACGCTCTGAAGCAGTACGCACACTCGATGAGTTTTGACTCATGCTGACTGCTTTTTGTGCTTTCTGTTGCAGCTGGAGCAGCAGTGAAGAGGACAGAGGAATCCGCGTTGTCTTGGCCGCTACCGTTGTACACCTGAACAAAAGAATGAATGAGATTTTGCAACAACAAAAAAAAATCAGAAGTTTGTGGTGGAAGACATGGTTTCTAGACAATTTTCTAAAATGATTTGAGGATTTTTGAGGAAATTCTAGATCACTTACTTGAAGCAACAACATCCGAGTCGGCACCGAAATCCACTTGGAAGAATAACAGAAAAGAATAAATTTTAAAAAATCAAAGAGGGGGAGGCCGCTAACCAGGCAGCCAAAGGGGATGGTCCGATGTTACGATCACTACCTGCCACTCCGCCATCCACCATCGATTTTAGGTCTCTCGATTCACAGCGAGAGTCATCTTCTCAGAGAACGATCTCAAGATGAGGAAACGAGGTTGAGGGATGGCAGAGGGAGGAGGATTGGACTGTAATGAATTTGTGTGGAGACTGTCTCTTATATAGGGGTCTGCGGAGTCAAACAGGTGTCCCGACAGAGTGGTCAAACAGACTCCGCCCCGCCACCGCAGACCCCTATAAAAGGATAGACTCTCTACACCAAATCACTACAGTCCAATCCTCTCCCTCCTTCCCTCATCCCCCACCATCGTTTCTTCTCGAGATCGTTTTCTGAGAAGACTCTCGTTATGAATCGGGAGACGTAATATCAATATACACGCACTCGAATAATCCTACCGTTGTTCTTTTTTGAGAATCGTCAGGTTCACAAAGAAGAACTACTGATGAGTGTTGTAGTTCGATTTTTGGATGACGGAATGGCAGGTTCTTGAGTGATCTTAACATCGGACCATCCCCCTGGCCGCCCGACTGGCTTGGCCTACCTCTTTTTTATTGATTATTTCAAATTTATTTGATAATTCTACTCTGCGTGGATTTCCTGGCGGTTCGGATGTTGCTGACATTTATTTAGGTAAGTGCCCTAGAACTTTCTCAAAAATTCAATTGAATCTTTGTTGTGAACTGCTTAGAGACCCGTTTTGGCTGTCCACCACAAACTTCTGATTTTTCTTGCAAAGTCTCAATTAATCTTTTTCCCAGGAATACAGCTCCAGAAGACAACCTTGTGTTCACTTGCAATGCCGTGCTCCCCTCTAAAACAACCCTTTGGTCATCGACACAGAGTTCAATATGGAAGTGCTCTCTTCTAAACGGAAAGGAAAATGAGCAAACCTCGTTTACATTCAAAACTGAAGAACACGATAGTCCTTATTTTCTGTCCCGGTACGAGCTGGAGAAACAGTACCTGGTTGATGACTCTTTCCAACTCCTCGCTTATGTCAAGATCAAGAAAGCGACTGGAATCTAGAAGAAGAAGAAGGAGTTGAAAGACTTCTCCCCACACCCAAAACATACCGATGGAGTCCTTATTGTGGAAGGAGAGAAGTTCCACATTTCGAAAGGGTTACTCGCAAAAGTGTCTCCGTAATTCCGACAACTGTTCTACGGGAACCACTTGGATGCAAATAAGGAAGAGAACAAGCTGCACGGAGTCAATTCTAAAAATATTTAGAACTTTCTGGGGTAGATTCATGGCAAGGATGCAATTGACGGTAATGAACCTACATATTTTGGCTGAATTTTTCAATTTTAATTTTTTCAGAGGAGACTGTATTGGGAAATCTGAAGCTCGCAAGAAAGTATGATTTCGAGACCTGAGGAATAACAGTATACTACCCCAAATTTAGTTCCCCATTCACCACTCGAGCTCCAGAGAAAATAAAACTGTACAACAACTGTAGACTTTCAATGGGACTCCCAGGAAACATTTACTTCTGTCTCTATGGAATGCACCGTGGCTCACAATGGATCACATGACACGCCTTTTCATAACTGCAAGTTCTTTGAAGTCAAAATGTGGATGAACGATTCGACAATGGCATACGAATTGAGACAGGAGGAACACTTGGTTTCAACAGGATTATGTCTCCGTACTTCTGGCAACTCTTCTTCAAAAAACACTCCTACCCTGGATGCCACCGAACACAAGGACCTGAATGCCAACGAATACGAGGACGTGGATACCACGGAACACAAGGACCTGGATGCCACGGAACACAAGGACGTGGATGAAACCGAACACAAGGACCTGGATGAAACCGAACACAAGGACCTGGATGAAACCGAACACAAGGACCTGGATGAAACCGAACACAAGGACCTGGATGAAACCGAACACAAGGACCTGGATGAAACCCAATCTTGTTTTTTTTCTTGTTTTTCTGTTGAATTTTTTTCAAATAAACATACACGTAATTTGGAGTAAATAAACTCGAGTATAACAAATCTTTGAAAAAAAAAGATACGAAAACGAATGAAAACATACAATTAATATTAGTATGAATAAAATACTGATTTAAAATGTATATGTTAGAAACTTTGAACGTCGGACAGGTGTTTCTCTCCCAGGATTGCGTTTACAGTCATGCTTATTCTATTTGAACCATTGCACCTCCATTTTAACCATTGCACCTCGATTTTAACCATTGCTCCTGTATTTCAACCATTGCACCTGGATTTCATCCATTGCTCCTGGATTTTGTCCATTACACCTCCATTTTGTCATTACACCTCTACTTTGTCATTGCACCTCTAAAAACAGATAGAGCTCAGTTCTCTTACCATCAAACTCGATGATCCAATTTGATGATTCCCAATCACAGGTTCTGCAGCTTGCTGGTGTTTTTTGGTTGAGAAGTTGCCGTCTCGTGTTATTTTTACGATGAGAAACTATGCGATTAACACTAGGTAGGTCCCAAGTTTGATTTTCACGCGTAAAGTGCAGACGAGCAGACAGATTCTCGGATAATATATAAGAAATGTCATATATAAGAATGTCAATTCATATATATCCATATATAAAAATGTCAATTCCAGAAACTTTTCTACAATCATCACTGTTTCATTTCCCCTTTTTTGTTCTATAACGCCACCAAGATTGTCATTTTTCAAAAATTTTTTTGAACAAATAACGACAGTACACGTTATTGTTTCTCTTGGTCAACACATTTTGTAGAGGAGAATGTACACATAAGAGAGAAAGAAAAACGTACACAAAGTACGCAAACACATTTTTGTGTTCTTATGTTTGCAAGATGCAAGACGTTACTTGTGTAAAGTGGTGAGAAAGATGACGTGTCCACTCTTCTGTTTTTCTTTCAAATGCCACTTGCCGAGAGAAACAATGACGTGTTCCGCCCCTTTTCCCTCTGTGTTTTAGAAGCAGCTACCAGCATTCATTCTTCAATTTTTTTTGTCTAGCTTGTCTTTGCTGGACGATTGTTTCTTATTTTTTTGGTGAGTTAATTTTCCAAATTTCTTTCAATTGAAAATTATTTTCTCAGAAATTTTCTTTCTTCCGACTTTTTGCTAAGAGAATCATGGAATCACGAAGAGGAGCCGAAAAAGACAAAGGACCACCGAAGACTATCGAAAAGAAGGGTGCCGCTAAGCGCCGAAATGAGGAGAATGACGTAGTCGCCATACCGGAAAAAAAAATAACCCCCAACAGTTAGTTGATCGATCAATAAGCATTGGTTCGAAAATTTAACGATCCAGTTTTAGGACTAGCTTCGTAGGAAGGCTCAAGCTGTGGAATTTCCCACCCAAAATGCTGATGTCCTACAACCCAAACATATCTTTGCTGATAGACCACCCTTGGTAACCCACAAGTGTTCTACATGCCAACAGCACAACCAAACACGCAATCTTGCGCCAGAATTGGAAGCGCTATAATTGGAAGCAGAAAACGCAACTATTGTTTGAGAAACGACAATAAAAAGATGTGCTGCCATACAGAAGAATCTTCTTGGAAGTTACTCCTGTCAAACTGGATCAAAGACATCAATCGAATGTGTGTCTAGAATTGAAATGGAGGCCTTCCTCAAATACAGCCACTATCAAGGAGCTATTGATTGCGGACCATGAAAGGCAACTACAGAGCTTCGAAGATTTTTTTCTACAAGTGCACATGCGGAGAACATGGATGTGTTGATGAACTCTACTGTCTTCTGTGGAGTTGTGACAACAACGGTCATCAAAGGAACTATCACGTTTCAAAGCAAATTCAAAATGGTCAAGTCAATACTAACTGGGATGTATGAAAAAATCGCTGAATCTTTGTCAATCTTCTCAACTGCTATTCAATGGATATGGAACAAAATCGTGAACAACTTCGTTTACCCAGCAATATTTTTCCTCGTATTTTTCTTCATTTGCATCATTGGTTTGAAAGTAGTCAAATAGACTTTGTGGAGGACTTCTACAAGAAAAAGACGACAGAAGAAATTCGTTCATCGACACAATATGCCATACTAACTTCTTCTGCTTGGGAATGTGATGACGCATATGGTCATCATCATTTTTTGGCTTTGTTTATATTAAAAACATTGTTTCTTTTTGGATTCAATCAAATCTATGTTATTGCTAAAAGCACATACATATTTGACACTTTGTAACTAAAACTATCATAAACCACAAACTCGCTTTCGTCTAACTTTTTGTCTTATTTTCTTACTATCATTCTCAACTCGAACAAACTATCTTGTATCTACTGGAAAACAAGACATTATCTCTTACTTTCAGTAGAAGAAAAGAGAGGTTCGGTGCAGATGCAAATGCGCTCCACTGAACCAAATCGTGGCGGGACCCACTTTTTTCGCGCGCTGTTCTGCCTTCCTCCGAGTTGGGCAAACACATAAACTAGCCATTCATTACCTTCCCTCTGGCCGCCCGACTGGTTTGGCCTACCAGTTTTTATTGATTATTTCTAATTTTTATTTTTTTACTACTATTCTGTTTGGATTTTAGTTCGAACTCCAGTTCTGCTGCTAGCTTCTCAGGTAAATGATTCGGAAATTGCAAAAAAATCTCACAGACTCCTCCAAAAGTTCTTGCTATACAGAGTCAAACTCGAACAGAAGACAAATACAATTATCTAACTTTACAGGATCCACAAGCTCTCCGTAACGTACAAGGCATATCCACTCTGCTCGCCACCCGCAAGTGTTCAAAGAAGTTTTCAAGCACAAGGATTCTTCGAGAAGTACTCGAGAACAACTGCAGGTGCGGCAATAATGCTGATTGTGGAGAGGACTGTGGCAATGCAAGGAAAGATCAGGAAAGCCCTCCGTCTTTCTCTAAAAATGAGAAATCCGGATTCGCCTGCAACGACCGGAAAATCTGCACCGGCTACTTGCGCCGATACCTTGAGCGGAAAGAGACGGTGAAGAAAGGATATGGGATCTTTGCCACCAGGAGGATTAAAAATGGAGAATTCCTTGCGGCATTCCATGGCAAAATTTGTGATGATGAAGAGTACACTTCAAGGATTCACATGTATGTTCCCCTTTTTTCGAGTCTACCTTTTGTTTTAAACCAGAACATTTTGTGGGCGGAGCATTGAAGGCGCATTTCTTAACGGCAATTAGTTTTTTTTAACACTTTCGTTTTTCCCCAACTTTGTGTAATTTCCGTTTTGTGAATTCGAGTGCTTTCGTGCTTATTATGTTAGGGCGACTGTTAAACCATAATGGCTTTGTGGCGCCGATCTTAGAGTGTGATTTGGAGTTGTGCGGAATTCCTAAGAAATTTTTTCTAAGCCAGTTTGTTTCTGAGTTTAAAGCAATGTTTCAGATTCAAAAAGGGAATCAAATAGATTTAAAGGGAAACTGATTTGGTTTTTCCAAATGTCTCCGATTAAAATTTTGTTCTGTGGTGTTCCTGATTTTTCGGTAAAGTCTATCGTAAAAGTAGAAAAGCGCCGTTGAGAAAGATTGAAATCATTTTTTTTCCTTTAAAATTCGAAGAACTCCAACTCGATTCTTTTGAAAAATATCCTGATTTCCGGAAAAATTTTGCGGGAAGTTTCCCGGTCGGGAAAAACTACTGAAACAGTCAAGATATCCGGGGAATTTTCCGTACATCCCTGGTATAATTCTTGCACCTGACCAAAGTTTCGAAAAATGACATGCTGAAAATTTTGAAAATATTTTTTCAAAGTATTAAAGTTTTTTTTGTGTAAATGGGTTTCGGCGTATTGATTTCAAAAATCTGGAATTGGTAACTCTCCGACCAAATTCAACCGAGTTACGGTAGTTTCTGTTTCTGATTGCTAAAAATAAAAAAGGAAAAAATTCAAACAATTCTTAATATTTCTCATTTTTCAGTTCATATACCAGTTCATGGATCTCTACAACGGATTCAAAATGGATATGTCAACTCATGGAAACATCTCCCGTTACGCCAACAACTCGTGCGCTAATCCCACAGCCGCGATGTATACAAAAAACGTCTGAATGAAGATGGAGAGGATCAACTTCTTTATTAGAAGCGTTGCTACCTCAAGGCTACAAAAACGATGGAGGTGGACGACGAAGTCACTATCACATATGGGACGAACGACAACGGAAAGCCTTGCTTCTGCGACAGTTGTTACAACCCATCGGAGGACGAGTCAGAGTCGGAGGATGACGCAATGGAAGTGGAAGGTGAGCTTTTTGAGAAGAGACAGTTGCTTGAAATGAAAAGCTGTTCAAGTTTGTTGTTGGACTTTCTCTCTAACTGTGACAAAAAAAAGATATTATGGTTTTTTGTCAACACTTTTTGTTTTCAGACTAACATCCCAATTGCCAAAACCTGCAAAACTTCGCAACGACTCTCAGCTTTACTAATTTCTATAATTAAAACTTTTTTCGTATCTTTTCGTTCTCTGATCGTTTGAAAAGTGGACCCTCTTTCAATAAACTTTGATAGGATTCCGAAATTATAACTTTTGGTATCAGATTCGTGATAAAATCATATGCAGGAAGAACCCAAAAACTGAAAACCAAGATTTGCGCCACTTTGCGGCTCCAATATTCTTGCTTCACACGGGTTGGGTGAATTCTCTTGGGTGAACGTCAGTCACAAAATTACTGTTCTTGAGAAAGTGAGAAATGATGAACTAAAAAATAATCATTCAAACTCCAAATGTGCAATAATTTCATTTTCTTTCTTATCCTGCCAGCGAGGATTTTGTTAGCGCTATCTAGGCAGAGAGCTCCTCAGAGGTCCGAATGAAAAATAAAAGAGACGGGCATCATCTTCGTAAAATTCTGTATCGAAATATGAAAATTCCATGAAAATCGGTCCAATAGGATTGACTCTAGATGCGGAAACCCCACCACAAACACACAGAAAGCTGTGATTGTTAATAGTGAAAATGACTTGAACAAAGTGGAGGCTTGCCAAAAAATTTTATTCTACTCCACAAAATGAACAAAAAAAAAACAAATTTCTCCCCGCTCGAGAACTGAACCCGGGTATCGCATTTGACAGACGCGGATACTCACCACTATACTACCGAAGACACATTCAGCTTTTAGATTGAAGGCATACAGAAAACTAGTGCGTCTGTCTTTTTCCTCTGTTGGTGTATACGCTGCGTCTTTGTCTAAATGTCATTCAACACAATTCTGCCGGTGAAGCGTTCTTTTCGTAAACAGTGGGTTAGAGCGTGGGTCTAAAAGCGGTCAAACTTGAAAAATTAATCTCGGAAACATTTTCAGTATCACCGATAACTAAGTCTTAGGTCTCCTAACAATTGGAACCACAAGCTCACTTTCGAATACATGCAAGAATTCTTATTTCCTGATTTTTTCCATTCTTTCAGTAAAACCTGATGCGAAAATGAAATTTCATTCATCCAATAACAAAAATAAACAACAATATTACATAAAACTTTAGAAACACCAACCACCTCCCTCGCAATTATACCCAACAGCTGTGTACACCTTTGACACCTTCCACTCATTTGCCTTCCACATCTCTCCCTTTATTCCTCACCCGATCCTATAGTTCCTGAAACGAGTTTCTCTGGTATCACCCTCTATCTGAAATCTGAACTCCTATTATTCATTTTTAAAAAAGTGTCCGAAAAAACTCAATACCTCTTCTTCCTTCATTTTTGCTCTTCATTTTGTCCAAATCTCTTTTCAACGTGGCGATTTTGGTCTGAAAGAGATGTTCATTGGTTTTGCAAACCGGGAGTTTTTACTCACCGTTATTAATATTTCAAAAATAGTATAAAATATTAGAAATAATCAAAAAGAAACGGCCAGCGATCAGTCAGCCAAAAAGAGAGAATGAAGAAAATGAATCGTCCCCGGTGTTTATATAGCCGAAAACGGAACGAATAGACGCAGAGAAACCGATAAAAATGAAACACTACAGTTTTATGATTTCATGACGTATAATAAGGATTGCTGACGTTGCGTTATGGAACAAACGATCAAAGAGCGTACTCCATTGGTAGAAAATAGAAGAACATGCATTTCAAAAAAAAAAAGAATTCAGTTGATTGCCGTCAACATTAAAGAAGAATCAAATACATCAGCAGGCAGAGCGAATAAACATAGTAAAACCATTTTCTAACATAAAAGAATTGAGATTTCAGTAGCTGGAAATCGAAAAAACTGTTTTTTTTTTCGTTCGATTGGTCATCATGGAATTTTTTTGAAAACTTTATTCCAGATAAAAATTTAAAAATAGTATATAAAAAAATACATCACACTTCAATTATATAGATAGCTTTCTTGAATCGTTTGTGCAGGAGTATCCGAAGCCAAGCTGCTTGCAGTCGCTGGTGTTCCTGCATACTCTGTTGGCCGCTTTGATGACTAGATGGTGGTCATCTAAAAATTAATATTGTTCTAACTGTTTTTTTTTTTCAATCGAATTTCGAGTTTTCCGTTTGAGTAAGTATATTTTTTCTGATTATTTACCTCAATCCACTTGCTCTGCAGTCCTTGGAGGTTGAGCAAGACTTTTTGTGATGGTTGTCTTGATAATGGTCTCCTGAATTTCCGACATCTGTAATTAATTTTACAAAAATTTTCAAAAAACTCTCCATACCTCTTCTTTTTCGATTTCTGCTTCTCATTTTGTCCAGTCCAAATTTTTTTGCAACGTGGCAATTTAGGTCTGAAAGAGAAGTTTATTGGTTTTGCAAACCATCAGTTTTGTCCTACCTTTATTAAAATTTTCAAAATAGTATATAATATTCGAAATAATCAAGAAGAAACGGCCATCGATCAGTCAGCCATAATAAAAAAAATGAAGAAAACGAATCGTCCCTGGTGCTTATATAGCCGAAAACGAAACGAAGAGACGCAGAGAGACCGATAAAAGATGGCACACCGCAGTTTTACGATTTCATAACGTATGATAAGGAACGCTGACGCTTTATGGAAAAAAGATCGGAGAGCGTATTCACATGAAAGAAAACAGATAAAAATGCAGTCCAACGAGAGAATTCAGTTGCCTGCCGTCCAAATTCTTCAAAGATTTATTACAATAGCACATCAGAGCGGATAAACACAGTGAAATCATTGTCTGGTATCACAGAATTGAGATTTCAGTAGCTGGAAATTCAAAAAGCTGCTTTTTCAATTGAAAAATTCAATGTATTGCCGTCAACATTCCATAAGAATCCATTACAATAGCAAAAAAGCAAGAAGAGCTTATAAACACAGTGAAATCATACTCTGAGATACTGTGAAAGTAATAAAGTTCAAGCAAGGAATTTGAAACTTTTCTTGCTGGAACTTCATTATTTTGACGATATCGGCTGTAATTTGAAGAAACTTTCTCGGAAAAAATTCTAGCAACCTCTTCCGAAGAAATACGTTTTGAATATTAGAAACAAATTGGAAAAAAATGGCAATCGACCAGGCAGTCTGTGAAATAAATAGGAAATAGGCTGAGATTTTATTGTTTTTGCAACAGAGAAAATCGAGTTTTGAATTCTACAGTGACCCAATCAAAGAAGTGCAGAATCTGTTAGTTGTGTGAATTCTGTACCTGCAAAATCACATTTCTGATGCTGATTCATTCAGATGATTCTGTGGTGAACAAGAAACAACACTGAATTATTTTTTAAGTTTTATCTTAAGAAAAAGTATATTTAACATAAAACTGAGATGATTTTGTTTGACAATACAATTGGTTGGTTATAATTCAAGGAAATAATCTTTTCCAGCACATAATGTTCTTATTTCAGAGAAGCAAGTTATTTATTTTCCTCCTCCTGTTGAGCATCTCTCTTTTGTTGAGCTTCTCGCGCCTTCTTCAATCGTTTGTTCACCTTTCTTCTGGCATTCCTCTTACGACGAACCTCTTCTGGTAACCTCATCCACTTGCTCAGCTTCTTTGGCTGATTTTCATGGTTTTCGGGATCTTTCTGTTGAGTCTGCATTGAAAGTCTTTTTTGTTGAACTGCCTGTTTTTTCAGAGGTTCGCCCAAGGCTTCACAGGTTGATCGAGTCGTCTGTGACCTGGGCAATATCTTCACAGGAAACACAAATTTTCCAGTAGGTGTCATCGGGACAGTATTAGCAAGATGTGTTGTCTCAGATGAATGCGAAAGTTCGGCACTTCCTTCCTTGTGGGTTTGCGAGGAATCTAACCAATCAAAATCGACCCCGTCCACTTCAGATTTCACAGTGACAGGAATCGGAGACACACAAGTCGCTACATCAAGAACTCGCGTTTGATATGGGTCGTTACCACTCGTCTCGAGAATCCCAAAGCTTTTTGACATCATTGCTGCATCGGTAGCCTCTTCTAGAGCTTGACTCAAGAGGATTGTTGGTCGGTTTTCCGGTTGGAGTGCAGATTGGGGTAAGATCTGTGGATCAATGGAGATGCCTTTTCTAGTTGAATCCGTTGGAGCGACGATTGAGATGTGGTCTGAAAGTTTTTCAGTAGGTTAAGAAGGGTTTTTGTTCGTGATGGCTGGTTCTCTAACCTTCTTTCTCCTGTTGAGCGTCTCTCTCTTGTTGAGCATCTCGCGCCTTCTTCAATTGTTTGTTCACCTTTCTTCTGGCATTCCTCTTACGACGAACCTCTTCTGGTAACCTCATCCACTTGCTCAACTTCTTTTGCTGATTTTCATAGTTTTTGTGATCTTTCTGTTGAGGCTGATTAGAAAGTCCTTTTTGTTGAACTGCCTGTTTTTTCAGAGGTTTGCCCAAGGCTTCACAGGTTGATCGAGTCGTCTGTGACCTGGGTAATATCTTTACAGGAAAAACACATTTTCCAGTAGGTGTCAACGGGACGGTATTAGCAAGATGTGTTGCCTCAGGTAAATTCGATATTTTGATGTTCTTTTTGTTTTTGTTGAATCCTTCTTGACGAATTGAAGAATTGCTTTGCTGATTCTTTTGAAATTTGACTGTGTCCAGAGGGTGAACAAGAGGTGCAAAGTCTGTAATCCTAAGGATCGAAAGAACACTGTAAAACTTCAACTAACACATGGGACTGGGTACCAGACCTTGGAACTGGCCAATTTCATTCTGGAGTGGCTGTGCGTTGCTCTCGTTCTCTGACCGCTTTGCTTCATTGCTGATTACAGAATCAGTAGGGGTAGAGGTCTGCACTGTCATTGCATCAGAAAGTGTATAATGTTGAGGAGCCCGAGCCAATCGTGAGGTGGGTGATTTTACAGTATTTTCCATTATCTTTTAAAAAAGCGTGAAAGAGAGAAGAGGAGACACAGACAATCTCAATGACCAATAAAAAAAATGAATCGCTTCTGAACCAAACAACAGATCAATGATCATAAGAGTGAAAAATAGGGAGACGCTGATTTAGAAAAAGTCACTGAACAAACCGAATCTCGATGACTCATAGAATGTAAATTGCGCCTGGCACGGATAACACATCAATCACCAATTGTTCTCAGCCTCCGGTTTGTTAAGAGATCAGGATCAGTTAACATTTGGTTTTTTCTAAGCTCAGTCGAATATGTTTGCCTCACAGATGACCCAACACTGCTGTATCCCGGGACAGGCTCTAGTCTATTCAATATGGCTTACTCTGAAAATCCAGACTTGCTAGCTGATGTTTTTTTTTAAATTCCAGATTAACCCATCATCTTAAAGATGCCCTGTCACCTCTTTGTTGTACCCAAAAAAAAACACAACAATGTTGTACTCAATAATAACATTTATTTTCGGTTTAATACAAAATTTTACATATTTACGAACTTGTATGTGTAATTAAAGAGAACTTCTGTAGTCCTTCCACACTTCCTCGTAGCATACATCCAACGCCTTCTTCTTCTTGGTCCATTCGACGGACTTTAAAGTCCTTCCATCATCCATGCGGGGATTTGTCATCTGGGAACTGCTCATCGATTGGTGTCACGGCGGTGAACTGTACTTGTAACGCTTTCTTGGCTTCTTTTGAAGCTGCGAGTAAGGAAGCGGATGTTTTTTCCTGAAATTACTACTTGACGATGCTTTTCCAACAATCATAATCATACTTACCTACTTGAAATTTGAAAAAATCAGTGGTAAGGCCCAAATCCAAAAGGCCAGATTATATGATGAATAGAAGTTTAAAAATAATCAGATGAATACATGAAGTAAACCATCGTGAACAAGATAGTCAAGAAGAAATGTCATAAGACTGACTGGCCAGATGAAAATGAGAACGAGGAGAATGAGAAAGAGAAATAGAGAATCAGGGTACACGCCCACTTGGGGAGATGCGTCTGGACCAAATAACAGATCAATCATCAAAGGAGTGAAAAATAGGTAGACGCAGATTTAGAGAAAGACAGTGAACGTACACAATCTCTATGACTCATGGAATGTAAATTGTGCCTGGCACTGACAACATATCAATCACCATTTGTTCCCAGTTTCCGGTTTGTTAAGAGTCAACATTTGTTCATTTCCCCGCTCACAAAATTTTTCTTTGAATCGCCACGTCGCCAATGCATTGTGAATAAGGGGGCGAGGCCAGACATTCAGAAGAATATTTCCAGACTCGCAGGCTCCTGTGAGGGCTGTAAGTTTCAGGGTTCACTCACAGGAGGATCTACTTGCATACCACCAGTTTAAAGAAAAGTTCTATCCCATGTGAAAAAAATCCATTACTTTGTCAGTCACATTTCGTTGCCTCGCAGATGTCTCAACGCTGCTGTATTCCGAGACAAGCTCTTGGCTATTCAATAAAGTTGATTCTGAGAATCTAGACTCGCTAGCTGATTATTAGAGCCTGAATTTCTTGTTTTTTTCATCCCACATCATCAACCCATCATCTAGAAAACGCCCTGTCACCTCTCTCTGTTTTAGACAAAAACAAAAACAAAACAATGTTGTACTCAATAACATTTATTTTCGGTTAATTCCAAAATTTTACATATTTACGAACTTGTATGTATAATTGAAGAGAACTTCTATAGTCCTGCCACACTTCCTCGTAGCTTACACCCAACGCCTTCTTTTTTCTGCTCCATTCTGCGGACCTTAAAGTCCTTCCATGCGGGGATTCGCCATTTGGGAATTGCTCATCGATTGGTGTCACGGCGATGAACTGTACTTTTAACGCCTTCTTGGTTTCTTCTGGAGCTGTGAGTAAGGAAGCGGACATTTTTTCCTGAAATTACTGCTTAAAGATGTTTTCCCAACAAACATAATTATATTTACCTTCTTGAAATTAGAAAAAATCAGCGGTAAGGCCCAAAGCCAATAGGGCAGATTATATGGGGATAATGAATAAAAGTTTAGAAATAATCAGATAAATACTAGAAGTAGACCATCGTGCACAAGAAAGTCAGGAGAGAATGGAATAAAAGTGAATGAGGAGATGAGAAGAAAATTAGGAGAATGTGAAAGAGAGATTGAGAAAGAGAGTTAGAGAATCAGACACATGCCAACTCGGGGAAGAACATGAATGACGTGATGTGTTTTCTGGTTCAATCGAGATAATGTAAACAAAGCTTTTTTTCCTCCCTATTCCTTTTTTTTCTTTCCGTTAGGGTACAGACAAAACGTAAAACACAAAAAAAGTGTTGTGGAATTTGGTTTGGTTCAAAACTATTCAAGATTCGGCAGTTTTAGCGGGTTGCACAGAATAAAAAAGCTCGCCGGATTTTGTAGTTTTTTCCCATTTTTCGACTGTGCAGATGACGAAATGATAGCCGCATTGAATGCCATCAGAGGGCATGCAGTGAAGATGAAGCGCTTTCGAAAGCGTCATCCAATTCGTGAAGGTCGGGTAAATTGAACATTTTGAAGACGTATTATAGCAACTTGGCGCCTGAAATTGTAGGACGTGAGCCTAATTAGCCTCCGAAATCGTATATTCTAGCAATTTTAAGCCTAAAATCTCCAGGTTTTCGTCCTCAATACTCAAAAATCTTTTCACAATATTTATTTATTTTCACAATATTTATTTATCGGACACTCATGAAAACACAATTTTCCTACAGACAAGAAAGATGGAACAAGAAATTATTGTTTCTTTTCAACAATGCTGGAGGCTGGCTTTCCCCAGGTATCCTGTCCGACTGGAACCTTCTTTCCGTGAAGACGTATGACGATGCGAAGTCTTGATTCCCGATCCGAACCAGATTGGCCATAAGTGACTCTACAAAAAAAAGGATATTGGATGGATTGGAGAGTAACTTTGCCAGTTTTTTCTAATGCTAAGCCATGTTTGAATGTTGGCCATGACATTTTGTTGCTCAAAAAATGTATTATCTATATCTGTATTACCTTCAACATCCATATCCCGTTCACATCGTCTGCATGCTCTTGCCGCCGCCTCCTCGCCAACACGGTTCTTGTTCCAGCGATCCGAGAGCGATTTGATCCACTCTTTGAGAACACTTTTTGCCGCATCACGTAGTGCAGCTAAAAAGATTTTCAATGTAAAAAAACACAATTTCAGACTGAGAAACACTTTCCAGACACCAAGAAAACTTACACTGATGATCCTTGAAAGCCTACTCGAGCACCTCGAGCTACAGGTTCACATTTTCCGACGGTTTCATCTTTCCTAAGCGAGACAATGCGGCGAAACGAACTTTGGCAACACTGTCGAAATAGACGAGATCTCTGATCAATGTCGTCTCTTCGACAGTGACGTTCAGCGTCGTGATCGCAGTGACACGACATTTGGAATCCGTATCACGGCATGAGCGGAAGACCACTGAAAAATGAAAACTTAGGAAAGCATACAGACAATAGAATATACTTTTCAATTTTGAAAAACAGCAAAAATAGTTAGAGGGCACTACAATTAAAGGCACAACTCTATTCTTCCAAAGCACCGGCGGACCCCACTATTAGAGGGACACTTTAGTTAGAGTATTCACGGTATTTAGAGCGAAAAAATCCAGTTTTTAAACAAAAGCTTGTGATAATTCGTGAAGTCCGAGTGTTTTTGATTGTCAGAGAATTAAAAACAACAGATTTGGGGTGCTAGTTTCGCGGAAAAAAAGAACGTTTTCCAAAATAATTTGAATTTCGAAAAAAAAAGGAAATGTGTGTTTCTTTTGTGCTTTTTTTCAGCAAAAATTTATTTTTTATGCAATCAAAAAGTAAAATCAGGATTTGCATTTGCGTCATTATTAATTTTTAGCTCATAATTTTCAGTGAGAAATTGTGGGATTACTGCTCATTTTAGGATTCCTAGTTGGACCCATGACTGTTTTTTTACCATAAAGATTGCTCCTTCTCATTATATTCTATTTTTAATTTTCAATTTTTTTCCTGTTTTAATTCAACTACCATGTAACATCATCCTTCATTCAGGGTGAAAATTATTTTCTCTCCAGCTCAACATTCACACCACATCAGAAAAGGATTAACGAAAAGTACACTTGCACTTTTTGGAAAGCTTGGGGCAAGGTCAGACGGAAAGGCGCATTTCACGATGCAATTCCAATTCCACTCACCTCCCTGGCGCACAGTGTCTCTCCGTTTCTCTAACCTCTCCGCGCCGCCAGGTTCCCACCCTGTGTGATTTGAAATACAACGCCTCATTTCTATTTAATTTTTCTCAAATGTTCGCTTTTTTCTTTGTTTTTATATTTTTCTGACGGCGACAGAAGTTGTATGCAAACCCCAGATAAGTAATATTTCAAAATTTTTTACAAAACTATATTTTTCTACTTCACTCACCTTATAAAATTCAAAATAATCAACGGTCAACGGTAGGCCTTACAACCAAAAAGCCAGAATAAAAAAAATATAGAAGTTTAGAAATAATAAATAAATTCAAAGGCGACCATCTAGTACGGGTTAGTCAAGGGGAAATGAAGTAGAAATGGCGGGAGAAGAGAGAGGGAGGAAGCCAGGAAGATGCAGACACAACGACATTGTTGAGGGATAAAAAGTCTAAGAGAGGCTCAGACGTGGAGAGCAGCCTTGCCGGCTAGCATTGTGCTCATTCTTACGTTAGAACCTATCGAACATGGGGAATAAATTTCTGTTCTGTAGAATTGGGGTCTAAGAAAGGGTGCCAAAAAAAAAGATCCGTTTTTTTGGTATCAGAGTGCTATATGGAGATGAGCTGGCGGGTGAGATAATCACATTCGTTGACCAAGCTAATAACTTGTCCAAACTGGATGATGATGATGGTCTCGCCATGCTTTCGACGATGAGCTACTATTCGGAAATCGCCGACAACAATTAGATGGCCCACAGTATTAAAGATCCAGAAGAATTCGAAAATCTTAGCCAGGAGTACAGACGCCACTTCATGCAATGGTGTGAAAATAACAAGGCGCCGAGATCGACTTGATGTTGGATCGACTCAAACAATTCGGTTAGTTTAGTTTTTATTTTGGAAATCTGATTGCTTGTTTTTTTTTTTCAGATGACTTGTACAGAAAGGATGTTGCCGGTTTTTTAAAAATCAATGCTAAACACTTCGATCGGAAAACGACTTTTGCTGATCTGTTCCTAAATTGATGTTGAGCCAGACGGATGGAAGACGGAAAAAAGATGAAATAATTGTTATCTTGTTTTCAATGTGATCAAAATCTTGTTTTTTTTTATGTTTCGAAGGTTTCAACATGAATACAGCGTATCTACATCTTATGCAAGGGCATATCCAACTTTTAGGGTTTCAAGTTCCTACGTTATCCTTTGACTGAAATCGGTTTGTGACCTATAAACAGAAAAACTTACCTCATTGGAATGATCTCCGATGTCGATTACCTATACCCTTCAAGTTTCATGTCCCTACCTCATTTCCTGACTGAAATCGGTTTGTGACCTAGAAACCAAAAATCTGAACTCATTAAAATGATCCCTGATATCGATTACATGTATCCCTCAAATTTCAAGACCATACCTTATCCCCTGACTGAAATCGGTTTGTGACCTAGAAACCAATAATTTGGCCCCAGAAAAATGATCCCCGATGTCAATTACCTACACCTACTGAGTTTCAAGTTCCAACCTCATCCCCTAACTGAAATAGGTCAGGGACCTATATATCACTCATCTGACCCCATTAAAATGATCCCTGACATCGATTACCTATATCTCCCAAGTTTCAGACCCATAGGGCTCTCCCCAAGAAAATCACAAAAAAATGAATTAATATATTGACACTGACCCTACTTGACCATGCCCTCAACGTGGCGGTCAGGGTCAGAAAAATATTAATTATTGAAACTGACCTTTCCTGACCATGCCCTCAACGTGGCGGTCAGGGTCAGAAAAATGTCTTCGTCGGAGGAAAACTCAGTAGAAAATTCAGTTCTCGATTTTCGAGTTTTCTCGTCTCGATTTTCTTCTCGCTTCTCGCTCTCGCCTTCATTTCGAGTGAGTTTTTTCAGCTTTTTTGGGGGGATTTAGATATGTTTCAGAGCTTTAGGGTTAGGATTAAATTTAGTTGAAACTGAGAGTTTAGATTTTGAATGGTTTGACCTGAAAAAAAAAGTCAAAACAGTAAAATAATCAATATTTTCTTGCAGAATGGAAATCCAGTGTAAACTATGCAATTCGAACTTTTTGAAAACAAACAAGGTTGTTCACGCCATCTCTCACAGCGGTTTGATCATATTCGAATGCGGCTTTTGCCCCAAGAAGTTTACTCATATGAACACTACCATCGTCCGCAAGCACATTTTAAACCAACATAAGAATCCAGGAGAGCCTATCAATTATGACAACTACAAGGACAATCGGAAAGCGCTGAAGGAGCAAATCGAAGAGTGGAAGGAACGCTGTTTCCCGACTAAATAGATCTCTCATGAATATTAACTGACTCAAAAATAAAAATTCTCTTGATTTCATTGTGTTGTTTTTCTTTCGAATACAAAGTAAAACAGAATAAAATTTATCAGGTGGCAATCAATAGAATTCTGAAAAGTTGATAAAGAATCGTCTTCCTCAATCATGATATCATCAATGTGGTCATTCAGTAGCTGAATACAACTACATTGAAAGTCATTCGGAAACAGTGATTTCAATTTTGAAGTTGGTTACACTTTCTACTTTTGTTCTGGAGGTTGGGGATTCGGATCCACGTGGTGCTGAGCATTTGATTAGTTTCCCAAAGAAAAATCAGGCATTTTTAAGTGATTCGAGAAAAGTTGTCATCTTGAAATTATTCCATCAATTGAAACTTATTGAACAAAAAAATCGATAGAAAGAATTCCAATGTTACTCAAATACATGTATTCAATAATTGAGACTTCTGATTGCTTCGTTCATAGTTTCTCATCAAAAAATGATAGATTTCTTTCAAATTTTAAAAAGGGTTTGAAACCGCGACCTCCAGAATCAAGTCATTTTCACGAGAAAAATTTCCCGTTTCCCGATACCGGAAAATTTCCCGCTCATCCCTGATCCGAAATCTATCGCCTGAATGTTCCGCTCAAAACAGCCAGGAAGGCGAAAGTTGAGGAATGCGGCGAACCTTATGATTTTGAGACCTTTTGAGCAGCCGACGTTTCATTGGCGATGGCGTTTTACTGCTGTTTATTCCTATCAAAACTATATTCTGAACGTGGGAACTTTCATACAAAAATAAACAGAAAATTCCATTCCAGGTTCGAATCCCAATTGTTAATCGAAAAACATCTGAAAATCAACTTTTCAAGCGAAAAATTCTGAAAATTTCAATTTTTTATCTATTGTCCTGAAAATTTCCGGGTATGCTTGAGGTGTCTCAACCCGTGTTCTAACTTATTTTGCCTTCTAGAGGTTTTGGAAGTACCTCAAACTGTTTCTATCTTTGTCTTTTTCGGCATTTTCAAATAATTTCCCCTGCTATGGGGGTTTGTTTTATCTTCCCAGCTAGTTAGACCGATCGAAAAACTCTTGCGTTACCAAGTACACGTACCAGTAGTTTTCAAGGTTATCAATAAACCAGGCGAGTTTAAGAAATTATAGTGTTGAATTTTCAATTCAAGGAATAAACCACAATTTTGGAGTTTTTGTAGTTTATTATTCTTACCAATTTTCGAAATACAAGGATAGGTTTACAGAGGAAAGATCATTTCTACGGTGGAAATCAACAAAAACAGGTTGGCGTTTTTCCAGCCGAGTTCCATTGAATTGGTCAGACGCGTTCCGTGCGCATCGACAGTCGAATTTTGACCTAACTCGAGCCAAAATAGAGCAGTTTTGCTCTATTTTGATGGTTTTGGGGTCCGTTTAGGTCCTGATCTGGCTCCGCGACGTTTTCCAAAATTGTTCCTTTTATTTTCATTGTGATAGTTTCGTTTCTTTGGGGCAGTTAACTAATTTCCGTGATTATTTTCTGTTTCCTTTTTTGCAACATCATTATGTTCCTTCTTATGTTGTCGTAATGTGACTTTAGTGTATCTTGAATTCTTCTCACGTCTTGATTAATCGATGCAACAGTATTGACTAGGGTATGTACAAGAAAAAGTGTGTTACATAAAGTCCTTCGTAGACTTCATCCACTGCTATTTTTTCATTATACTCCTTTAGCAGTGCTCTTTTGATGACGAACGTACTACCTTTGGAGCCGTGTGCTATGCCGGGTTCCAAGAACCATTTGCTTCTATTCCCTGCGTGCCACTATCTCAAGGGCCCCTTGCAGAGTGGCCCCGTGCAAGTCTAGATAGCTCTTGGCTTTTGGCCAGGCGAGGTTGAATAGCGCAACCTCCTTATAACAACCTGAAAGAGGAGCGGTTTGTCTTTTTTCAGCCGTTCGTGCAACCTTACCGGATAACTAATGACTCGTCCATAATTTTTGAAAGCTTCAGGTTCGTCTTTTCGAGACTTGGGGAGTTGAGTGTGATCATGATGGCCACACTTAATTTAGGCGGGAATTCTATTTTCACCATCTGGTCCAATTCGAGAGCATTGAGGAAGTCATCAAAAGCTCGTCCATCTTTCTGGAAGGTTCCAAATTCCTCTTCTCGACACTTGGGGAGGTGAGTGTGGGCGTGATGTACTAGCAAAAAAAAAGAGATAAACACTGATAAATAAGGAAGTTTTTAAGAATGAATGAGCTTAATATAATGAAGACGAACGGAGTTCTGGCCTCTTCGAATATGACACCGATGCTAGATAAAGAATAGCGTAAAGAACATTTGAAAACGATCAATGACTCTCTATCCACTCCCTCTCTGGAAGGTAAAGGCAATTTGAGATGAACAAAATATGCGTCTTTACTAATTACATCACAAAAACTTCACAACAAGACATGTCTGACGACAGGTTATTGACGAGTTGCTTGATAATTCTTTTATATCAAGTGTGTGTTTTTTTTATTTTCGTGAGTTTTTATCGAATTCTTAAAATGACTTCAGAAAATCTTGGTCATGCGAGTAGTGGAACTCGTAATAATTGCGGGTTTTTGGCGTTTGGTGTCTCGTCTTACTGTTGTTTTTCTTTGACTTGAGTTCGGGTTCCAATTTCTGTTCTTCGTCTATCTCAGAAATGGTCTAAAAACAAGTCTCTACATTTTTTTCTGACGTATCAAATGAGTTTGATACAAATAAAAGTGTACTAGGCATGACAATCTGTGATAAAGAATCGAGAGCGTCTTTCTTTCTCATCAGATGAGAAAAGAGCGATAATTTTTTCTTCGTCTCTTCTGTTCGCATGTTTGTCTACTTTGCTTATCGCTCAACCCGGTGTGATTTGATAGCGTCAACTTCACTGTCTCCACAATAACAATACTATTTCTTTATCTGTATTCTCTCCCCTTTTTCGCATCTTCTTTCTATGTCATTAGTATTTTCTGACTACCTAGTGAATGGTGGTCTGTCGTATATCTTCTTGATTATTTTTACTTTTGAATTTAACTAATTTATTCTGTTTCTATGGACTTCGGGACTATAATTCGCAATGACTATTCGGAATTTAAAAGGTGAGCAATTCGTTTTTGACAATTTATCTAGGCGTTAAAATATTGTGAAATAGGAATGAAAAGAGTTTTTTTTTTTGGTCTCCATTCTTCCCAAAGCTACACGAAAAAACAGAAAAAAAACAGCTAATAAAAAGTAGGAAACAACTCTTTTTTAGCATAATACCACATGATGATCTCTTGCATGACTGTATTTTGGCTTAAATTGATTCTAGAAAATTCAGTTTTTTAATTACAGCTACTACATGAAATATATAATTTTGCTTGAAATAATTTAAAATTGAACAAATGTGCAAATTGAGAATTTGAAAAAAAAACAGCTGTATAACAAAAAAATTCAAGTTTATATTATTCTGAGCTGAAAAAAAACCAAAGAATGTTCGCAAAGCTCATTAGTGATTTTGAAAGATCGGTTCATGTGCGTTAGAGAAACCGAATTTTCATTTCTGAAATCACAAAAGTTTGTAGTTTTTGAGTATCTGAAAATATTAAAACTTTGTGGTTTACATTCATTTTGCATTTTTTACACTTGGTGAATTCATCATCTAGGGAATTGGAAATTCAAAGTTTTACGACACCTCAGAGTCATAAAACAGTATTCCGCTCCGCACAGCTCCCAAATTAAAACGGGCAAACAAAGAGACAGAATAACGGGACCTTGGAAAGATGAGAGAAAAAAATGACTATAAAAGTCAGGGACACAGGTCGAAACGGTATAATATCATGAATTTCTGAAAGAAAAGTCTCCTTTTCACTCAAAACGTTAACCTGAACAATTTACAGAGATCATGAGCCCATTCATTTTCGACGATGTATCAATGCTCCTCGAAGAAACTCCAATTCTAGCGGAGAATCCCGAGAAGACCTCGAACACGGAGATCCACCAACAACTTCTAGTTTTGAAACAGGGAATTCGTGTTTTGCAGTCCGGACAAGCTGCATTTAAAAATCAACTTGACACAATCCTGCGTCAAGGAACGGAGAAGAGGAAGCAAGTGGAGCAGCCTATCGCTCCAAAGAAGCAGAAACTCTCCTGCCCCAGGTGCCAGGGAGATCACATCGATCTCCACTGCAGCAGCATCCCACCATCCGAGAGGATCCCTTCGGCAGTATCAAAGGGATTGTGCCTCAACTGCAATGGAAGCCATCAGGGGCACTGCAAAAAACCACCGTCTTGCAAGAAGTGCCAAAAAGCACACCTGACGACATACCATTGCTAATTGCTGGAAAAGATTCTGTTGAAAAATTTTCTTGTCCCAAAATTTCTTTTTCAATAAATCTATTTGTTAAAAATGTGCTTACAATTTTACCAACATCATACTGGACTCTGAACATAAAAAATGATATCAGTAAAAGTTGTGCAAAAACTTTTGGAATGGGTCGATGCAAATGGAGAAAACTTTATCGGAAATTTCGGAGACTTCTGAAAAACTGATGACGCTAATAGGAGTTATCAAAACTGACAGGAGATTGTATAAGAAACCACATTCAAGTCCTTACAATAACCACTTTTTGTTGTTGTCTAGTTTTACAGTTAAGAAGTGAAGATTGCGATTGAGAAACCGCCAGGTTTTACGCGCTCTCCAAGTTTCCGTTTTGGTCCAAGTTTGTGGTTTCCGTTCATTTTTTTCATCTGGAAGTCGGACTTCCTGGCAAATATAGTTCTGCAGGTATTTTCCAAATTTTCCTTTCTGCCTTTCCTTACATTTTATTTTCTCTTTCGCTTTTACTTCTGTTTCTGTCTGCCTTTGATGTTTTGGTGGTCAATTTTCAGCCGAGATCCCCCTTTTCTTTTCTCTCTCTAGCCTCTCCTCTCTTCTCAGTGCACAAACCGATTCAATGGTGCCTGGTACTCGCAGCATTCGATGAGGGATAAACAATAATTTTATCTGCGTCTCTCCTGCTTGTCTGGTCAATCTGCCGCTCACAAAGTGGTAATTGGATAGTGTCGACTCTCTGTCTCTACAACAGTCTCTCGCTGTACTTTACATCTTTTCATCTTTTCCCCTCTCCGTTTGCTCTCCTCTCGTTTGTATCCTCTTCCTATGTCATTCTTTTTGCCTGTCTACCCAGGGAATGGTGGTCTCTCTCACTTGATTATTTTTATTTTTAAATCTCATCAATTTATTCTGTCTCTTTGGACGCTGGGACTAATATTCGCATTGATTATTTGGAATTGAAAAGGTGAGTTGAAAATAAATTCCTGAAATACAAGAAAAGCCGGTATAACACGCTATTTTCTATATTTATCACAATCTCTGAAAAATTTCCAAATTTAATTTTTTTTACAGAAAAGATTAAAGAAAGGATATCAAATATCCAAACCACTGGCTCCACCTCCACGCCACGGACCTTTCAGGAGCCAGGAGCCACAAGCAAAGCTCAAATTGGCTCCTGAAAATCGCCTTCGTCAAGTCAGCCATCTCGATCGTCTACCTCTACACTGCTGCGAAAATGGTTGTGGCTCACGATGTGGAGCTCAGAGTCGAGTTCGCCCAGAAAGCCAAATAATTGATCTCTTTGCCCCCGCTGAGGTCGAAAATTCATGAGAAATGACCTTTCCTATGAGAAAAAGGTAATTTGTTGAGAATTGAAAAAAAAAACCCACAACGCTGAAATTTTGCAGCCCAGTTTCATCGAGACCTGCCAGAACAACATCCTTCGGCTGTGCAACGATCTTTTCCGGCGGTTCAGCAGTAAATGTTCTTCTTGTCCAGGTGATTTTCATAAGGAAATCTATGAAAAAGCAAGCGAATTGTTCAGATTCCTCGTCGAAAAGTCTGGTGTCAACTTCATGGGACACTTCAACACACGGAACATCACCAATTATGAAGAGACGGACCCAGCCTTAAATTTTGTACTTTTTTAATCGTTTTCTAGTAATAAACAAATCCCAATTATCACATTTTCTACTAATTCTCTTTGCGAACTGGCTCAATTTTTGAACCAGAGCTCTATTCAATCTCAAACCTTTGATCACTACCAGGGTTGTGCAAAAAATGACCTCCAAAACATTTTCGACGATTTTTTTTTCCAAAAAATTCGTCCGAAAAAAATCGGAATTTTTTAAAAAAAGTTTTGTCCGAAAAAAATCGGAATTTTTAAAAAAAAGTTTTGTCCGAAAAAAAACCGAAAAACATTGTTTCCCGGATTTTTTTGTCCGAAAAAATAACTGAAAAAAATCGAAAAAAACATTGTAACGTGAATGCAATTTTTTCTATTCCAATCTCAACAATTTCAACAAAAAGCAACAAAAAAATTCCAACATCACTGAAATTGGCCAAATATTTTTATTTTTCAGAATTTTTTCTCATAGATCGCCAGTGAATCACCAATTTTTCGATAAAAATTTCAGATTCCGAAAAAATTATTGAGACCATTTTTCCGAAAAATTTTTCCGCGATAATTTTTCTCAAAAAGTCCGAAAAACCCAAATTTTTTTTTGCACAACCCTAATCTCTACGTATTCGATACTTCAGAATTTTACATTGGAGAACAGAAAGTGCAGGCCGTTCAACCAATTTACAAAGTACATGTCAATCCTCACCTGGACCGACCTCCACAATAGCCTCTAGCTGTACTTTTCATCTTTTGATCTGTGTGCTCTCTTCCTTGGCTCTCCCCTCTTTTGCACTTTTTTCCTATGCTTTTCGTTCCCCTTTGACTGTTGACTGCATTTTCACAATGGAAGAAATTGAGTGCAAAGAAACTAATTAGGAACGAACCTATTTTTCGAATAGATCGCAAAAGCTTTTACTTCTGTTTCTCTCTGCTTTTGATGTTTTGATCGTCATTTTCCCATCACAATCCTCCATCTTTCCTTTTGAGCAATACCGACAAATAGGTTTTATAGGCTGGTCGTAAAAAAAGCGGGGGAAAGGGAGAGCCGGCATCAGTCCGTTCTGTCAAAGGGGTAACTGGTGTGAATAATGATGACGGGAGGGACGGAGAGTTGGTTTATTATAAACAAATTGAAGAAGGGTGTTAATTGAAGGATGAAAGTTAGGAAAGAAAAGATGAATGAGACCAGAAAAGGAGAGTTGGGGTTTATAATCAAAAAGTTGGAAGTAAATCAATTCAATAAGCTCAAAATGTGTTCAGTCTTATAGAAATAGTGATGAAATGAAATGATGTAAATGTATGAATATTCAGTGGGTTGACAGAATGAAAGAAAGGGTCAGCAGGTATTTATGGATGTGTAGATAAAAACTGAAGAGACCCCACTAATCCAGAGTGAACCCACTAATCCACCCTGTTGACTAAGTGTGCAAACCCCTCTTATTCATCTTGTTAACCCACGGAATACCTCCTCTTATCTCCTTTCTCCTATCGATCGGAATTCTTCCTCGTTTCACGTCATCCATTCACCTTTCGTTTTATTAAAACAATTGTTTTTAGTGACGTTAATTGAATAATATATTTCAGAAAAACACCTTGCTTTGCTTTGGAAATTAGTGTTGAAATGTCGAAAACTGATGTTACCTTGGTGATAGATGGACGAGGGTTCTCCTGTTTGAAAGGCATTCTTTCTCTGAACTCAACCTATTTTCAAGCCATGTTCAACTCGGATTTTGCTGAAAAGGATAAGAAGGAGATTGAAATTAGAGGTGTAGATCCAGAAGACTTCCAGCTTTTTCTCGATGCCATCCATGGTGTGGACTCGCTGTCAGGTAACAAATTATAGATAGCAAGTTAGCATCAAATTGATTTTTTTCAGATAAAAATGTCGAAAATGCCCTTGCTCTGGCTAGCTACCTAGGATCATCTGAACTCGAGAAGATGTGTATGAGTCATTTGGCACAAAAATCCAACATTCCTTTGAAAGAACAATTCCAGTTGGCGGAGAATCATAATGCTGAAAATCTTATGGTAAAACTGATTTCTAGAAACCACCTTAACAATTTAATATTTAAGATCCAAGTCTGCTCTTTCATCAAGGATGCATATGAGCTTGATGAAGTTGTGCCAAAGGATCTTGACTCGTTTCGCAACACAACAAAAAATATCGTTTTGCAAAGAAGTTTTGAGCTTCTTGGAATTCGAAAACCCCCAATGCCACCGCAGCCAGAAGATACTAGACTTGTGTTTGAAGACATGATGAATGAACTGTTGGATCAAGCAGAGCTCCAAAACCATCATGGAAAGATTTTGGCTGATCAAGCAGGGTTGTTGAAAGATCATCTCGTTTTGGAGGAGTACCTAGATCGATCCCTTCCACAAGCCAGACCTCGGATCCAGGAGGACTCAAGAATTCATGAGCTGATGGAAGAACTGCGAAATACACATTCTCCAGCCGAAAGGAATGCAGTTCGGGCTCAAACTATGGTGGTCAAACTCAAACATATATACACAACGCTAACTGAAATGGGAGAGGGTCCGGAACATCCATGGAGGTACACGGCTCCGTACAACTTCGGTGTACTGTACGAAATAATTATTCAAAATCAGCGGGATCATTCCAAACCTCATCCAAGTGTTCGAGGGAATCTGCCAGTTGATGACAAATACAGAGAGGTTATTGAAATCGTGAGGAACCGTTTACCAGCCGAAGCTGCTTTATATACTGGAACCGAACCAATTTGGGTCACAAATATCAGTAGAGCAGCTGAAGCATTGATTCCATGGCAGACCGGACGTACACAAAATGGTCGTGAACGGATTCCAAATGAGCTCCGAGAAATTTCGGGGACATCTCGCTTCCAGGGGATTGTCAGCTTTGTGATGATCGCTCGAGAAATCTTTTTTGGGAGTCTGGCTCGTATTGAAGAACAGAAAAAACATCCAAGATAATAGGCAGCATTGATGAGAGAAAAGTACTTCCTGAGAAAAGACGGTTTTTTTTGGCATTATTCGATTCAACGTAGCCTCCTTTTATATATACTCTTGTATTCCGAGCTATGCTGAAACTTTTTTACTCAAGCAATTCTCTTTACTTTATCAATATAATTTGCAATTTTTCAATTTCCTGTGGAATCGTGAGTGGCTATGTCTTTATTTCAATAAATATCAATCAATAGCTTGTAAGTTTTTTTCTAAAGTTTCATTCTGTGGCCAAATAGAAATCGGTACAGACATCACCAAACCTTCCCCTTTTTGGCTCCGTTCCTTTTCTAGCAAGCCACACCTTGTCGTAGAGAAATATTTTTCGAGTCGGTTGAAACCATACATTTTTTTTTTGAATTCGAGTATATCTGACTTTAGTTACCTCTTTTATTAAATAAATCATTAGCACAGCATCTAAAACAGGACAAAGCAATTGGAACCCTATTGAATTAATACAAATAAATGATATAAGGCAGGAAGAGAAAAAGTGACTTGCTATAATTGAATTATACTATGAGTGTTATAGTATATTCGAGCACTGAACAAAGTCTCTTGTCAGTGGTTTCCGTTTGTTTTTTGCACGAGGTTTGAAGCAAGCCAATCCTCCCGCTTTTTCGACTTCCCGCTGGAACTGTGTCGGTTGTCCAGGCTTGCCACCGTACAATTGAAGCGTCGATCTGGAATTTTCATTTTGAGGGTTCAGTTTGCAGCCAAGCTTTCGAAAATGCGCAAGGATCCTCGCAGGACAAGTCTCGGCTTGTGCAGCGATGGCAGCCATTCATTGAGTCAAAACCTTCCCGGAACCCTTAAAAATTATTGGGGCTTACCTATTCAATTCAATCAGCTTTGAACTTTACAAACTTCATTCCTATACCGTCCGTTCTTCTTGATCATCGTGATGGCCGTGGAGTCCATGGTTCCCTTCGAAAATCACTTTTCCCCAGTAGAATCCACCATGGAACGGGATGTCCGGTAATACACAAAGGCAGTAGTGCCATTCAAGAATGTTATCCTTGTTTGGAAGTGCAAGCATTCCATCGACTGGTTTTTGCATCAACTTGGCATAGTCCTTCCGTTGATATTTGACAGCAGTTGACGAGGCCAATTTCGCTGATGGAACGGTGACACCAGGAACCTGTAACTCAATGAATTTGCTAATATGTCGTTTTCAAGATGATTTTTCAAAACAGTTTGAATCGAAGAATTTGAATGTTTTTAAACTAGGTTAAAACCATCTCTCACACCAATCATTTTTGTTCGATCATTTTATTTTGGAAAAGAAACTTACCAATTGCAACATTCTCTTCTTTTCTCTCCAAATATAGAAACAGAATATAGATTTTCAAAAACTCAAAAATAATCAATGATAAAGGCGACCATGTCCGTGATAGTCAAAGAGAAAGAATGAGGAACAAACCGGGCGAGCGATCGGAAGAGATAGAGCCAGTCGGAAAGACGCAGATAAGAAAAGCCATAAAACAGGATGGTACGTCGTGCCGCTTGTCAGAGAGGCAAGCAAACAAACTGCAGACCTGTCTCTGGTTTCCATGATAAAAAAGTTTGAATAAACAGAAAAAAATTGTTTAGCTGCTTTGGAGAGACGCAGAAAAGCATTGTCTTTTTGCCTCTCTGACAACCGCCACGACGTACAGCGCCGTTTTATAGCGTTCCCTATTTGCTTATCTTGGTTAGGAAAGATGACATCAAAAAGTTGGCAACTAATGAATTGCTCAAAATAAAATTTCACACAAATTGTTAGTTGACAACTTTTCTGTATCTATCAAGGAACCAGAGATAGGGACCATCAATCTTCCGTGTTGCTCTCTATGATGCAAGTGCGCTCTGCTGCTTTTCTTAAAGGCTCATATCTCAATTAGGAAAAACGACATCACAAAGTTGTCAACTAATGAATTGCTCAAAATGAAATGTTCTACACTTTGTTAGTTGACAACTTTTTTGTTGCTATTAGGGGAACTGAGATACAGACCAACAATCCTTCGAGTCGCAATTCTGCCAGTGCGCTCTGCTGCTTTTCTCAGAGGCTCATATCTCAATTAAGAAAGACGACATTACAAAGTTGTCAACTAATGAATTGTTCAGAATTGAATTCTATACACTTTGTTAGTTGACAACTTTTTTGTTTCTATCGAGGAAACCGAGATATGAAGCTTCAAACTAGTCATATCGAATTCTAGACCATCAATCGAAACAAACTTGGGTAATTAGGAGATTTTCATTGAAGTAAATGTGTAAGTTTTATCTTCAACCACCAAAGTGTTATTCAAATATCTACCACAATTGTTTTTATTTTTAATTATGGTCTTTTGATCTTACTTCCTCATTGTTTTTCTTTGTCTATTTCGAAACCGGAAACGATGACTCACAACTATATCAAGAAAAATAGGCGTGGTCTTCACGAATGTTTACTTCTTTCTATCTCTTTGCACTCCACTCCATCTTCTCCCCCCGGCTTTCAGTTCTTCATCATTTCTTTCTGACTATTCAGTGAATAATGGTCGCCTATTTTCTCTACTGATTATTTCGAAATTCAACCTTTTATCGTGTATTCAAGCTTCTTGGATTTGAGGCTCTTTTTGATTATTTCTAATTTGAAAAGGTAAATGTTTTTTCAAACATGAGCATAGTGTTCTTTTCAATTTTCAATCAATTCTCAAGCGAATATTGTATTACAGACCAGAAAATGAAGTTCACCATCCTCCTCATCGTCCGTTTGCTTCTCGCTGTGTACGCTCTCCACCTTGACACATAGGACAGAGTGAATACTTTTATTGGCTTGTATTCTAGTTATTCAATCCGTTTTTTTTTCAGAATTGGTTCTGGCTTCCGTTGCGTGCGTTGTTCTCTTCTGCAACCCTTTCGACTTCAATGGACATCAGAAGACCCAAGGAAGTGACTTCAAAGAAGATGGCTTCTGGATCGAAATGAACACTTTCAACTGATTCAGAATATTTGTGCGCTTTACTTTTAGCTATAACATTTTTAATAGATAAAGTTTATTCAAAACTTCTCAAATTCATTCACTAGTAGCTTGTGCCCAAAAACAATAAGACACGATTTCTGGTCCACTTTGAAGCTTCATATGTGCGCATAAAATCAGAACATTTGAATAAACGTTCCAGTGAAATGTTATCAATTCGCGTGTATTCAAAACGGCGAACTTTTGAAAACTGAGTTCGCATTTCATGATAACAAGTGAGTTCACAAGATTTTCAGTTTTAATTCGTTGCCGAAATCCAAAGATTTCCTGAATATTTTCCGAAAAATATGTAGACGAAATGCATTTTGCAAACAATATTTTGTTAGTTGGCATTTCTGTCGACACCAATGTTTTCTCATTTTTAATTGAAAACTTGATCATAAATGAACACTTCCATAGAATTTTTTTCTTTTCTGGCATAACTCATGAATCTACAGTGGTTCGCTTTTTTTTCATTTTGAAGAAAAGGCAGGGCATAAATGCGGATGAGGCTCTCAATATATATTCCTTCTCACAGTTTTGGGAAAAATGGCATTGCAATCGCATCTTGCATTTTTTGGTGTTTTGTTTATACTTTTTAATAAATTCAAATTGATATTTCTAATAGTGAAAACAGAAGGAAACCCTGAAAAGTGCCGGAAGCCGGAAACGATGATCCTGTTTTTACGGAGTTTTACCGATTCTCAATCCGTAAATTTTAAGTTGATTCCGTAAAAGAATAAATTAACGCTCAGCCGTGACTAGAAAGGAGTGGTATGATTCTTATCAAAGGTAGAGAATTTTGACGGCGTCGGTAATTTAATGGTAGTGCATCAGACTGGTATTTTGGGGACGTGGGCTCGATTCCTACCGTGGTTCAGAGATTTCATTCCTTTTTTTTCTACTTTCTTCGAAGAAAAATGTAGAAAAAGAAAGAGACTAATCGTTCTTAAAAACCGAATTGCTCCTAAAAGCCAAATCTTTTCTAAAAGCCAAATAATTCCCAAAATCTTCATTTTCATAAAAGCTAGCGATATGATATTCATACTCCTTGGCAGTTTCAAATTGCGAACCCGTTGTGAGTTTTAAGATGAGACCAAAAGACTTGAAAGTTGGATCATCGTGTAGTTTTTGGATGAAGATTTTTTCGAGATACATGATGACCCATATAGTGGAGTTTGGATATCTTTTCTTTTTGTGGCTGGACCTATTCGAAACTTTATCGAGAAAGCTGTATTTATTTCACTTTGTTGAAGACGGGATCATTCAAGTATTAGACTTTAGTTTGAATGCTGCTGGGTTGGAACATTGAAATTCAATTCATTTCTTTATTGAATTATCAAGCTATGTACAAGAATCAAAATACTATCAAAATCATACAAAAGGTATCCCATCTAAGGTACTATTCACATTTATAGCTTTTGTCATTTTCTCCACATTATGAACGTTCTCGAAGCTCAACTTGATCTGATAGATCCTGAAAAATCAATAGTTAGATCTTAGATTTCTGTTTATCAACTCACCTAGCACAGTTTTCAGCTCCATTGATATGCTCCTTGGCTTGTGCAGTCTCATCCTAGAATCTGACGCTCATCTCCGTTCCTGCATTCTGAATTCGGCACGACGATCGGAACTCCGTGTAGTCAAAGTCAATGTTTCCAGCTACCGTTGCTACAGAGAGACTACGAACTCCTCCTCTCTCTTGATCATTTGGACTTGGATGCGAGACATCTACACCGAACACCAGGGTAGGGCTCTTTGGGTCTGTGAACTTTGTCCATGACTTGTGGTCTCATTCACGCTCCAACTTCTTGTGGGTGGTACTGCCTTTTCCGACAACCTTCTCAACTATGAGGCGAGTGAACTTGCAAGTGATTGGGTTCTCCTGGACTATTGACAAGTTTTTGGACAGGTATCTTCTGTCGCCAAGGTACTTGATGAAGTTGTACTCGTTGGCGAAATTGTCTCGCCCACCAGTAGAGCATCGGACTTCGAAGACAAAAAAATCAGTGGGATCAGAACTTCTTCATCTGACTTCTTGTACTTCTTGTTGTTCTTCTCCACGTTTTTCTGGAATTATTATGACTAGTAATTTTGATAGAGGTGTACTTTTGGATTGGTCTGAAAGTTACCGGAAATGGCTTTTTCGCTTTTTTGACCAATCAATGAATACATTTTTTAACCTAGAACATGCAATGAAAACATGTGAAAATCCTCTTCACTCAAAAATTCTCAACTCAAAAATATGGTTTCTACCCTCTCGAAAATCAACATGTAATTCTCTCACTCACTTCGAAGCATTTTTGGAGTATGTATTGAAATGAAAGAGATATAGTAAGAAATTAAAGATAATCAGCATAGTAGTCCATTAATACCGAATAGACTTGATATAAAGTCGTTTACCCAACACAGGGTTTGAGGACAAGAATGAATATATTCAGGTGGAATTTGCGGAGGAGGTGGGGAGGTGGGCAATAAAAACTGGTCAGAGACGCAGAGTTTCTTAAGGGTGTTATTTGAGAAAGATGGAAGTAGGAAATTTAATGTCGAGCTTTACGGATATGAACTTATCGGGGTAGTTATACGAATATGCAAATAAATGTTGTATGTAGTTTGACTCTATATGTGTATATGCATCAAATCGTATGTGAAAAAGAGAGATATAAGAATGAATATGAAACAGACATGTGAAACTCACTGCCGATCTATACGAATAAAATCATAGTTTGTATGTAGTTTGGCTGGAGTTTTTCGAATGTGTACTTGCTCCAAGCGTTTGAAAACGGAGACCACACACCAATCAATTTAATTTTAAGCTATCCTTTCTTTCTCTCCAAATGCAAAAATCAGATTCTGGTCATTCACAAAGAAGATTATAAGAATGGTCACACAAATAAAAAGCTGCGAGCCATACGTGGAATATTTTATTTTTGCATCTTTTCTATTTCACTCCCACACTGTTTGCAATTCGAATTTAAAACTATGCTCACCTCATAAAAACTTCGAATAATCAATTGCGATGTCGGTCCAAAATCCAAAGAACCAAAATATTTATAGGAGAAAAATAAATTAATAATAATCAAAATGAGAGAAAGCCCCAAAAATACTGTTGAGGCAGAATAGATAGTTGAGAAACCGCTATTCAGAGGGTATATGCAGGCAGAAATGATATTTGTTCGGGACGAAAGGTGATAGTAAGGAGAGATAGAGATGCAGAATCAACAAACACCGTGGAACATAAACTGCTTTTCGGGGTGGAAGGATCGATGATGTGTCGCTGGCGTTGGAGAGATATTGGTGGCAGAGAAGTAGAACAAACAAAACCGTGGAACATAAACTGCTTGTCGGGGTGGAAGGAAATAAAACCTTCACATGTGACACAATTCACATAGGAATTGGGGTTTCAAGGGGAGACGACCGAAAATTCATCAAAATGGTGTAAAATGTTTCAGAAACACAGACTACTGTTTTTATGCTCAATATAACCCTGGAGCACGAATTTCGGTAGTCAAAATTTATAAAAAGAATTTCGGTTTTCCAAAAATCGCGGTAATTTTCCGGCCCGAGGAGGCTCATCGGGGCGGGCTTTCAAAATTAGTGGGAAGGCCCGGACAGGCGCATCACAAATATGGTTCATTTCATTGCAAACTCTGTTATCTTATATTATCGCTGAACCAAAAACTAATCGGATGTTTCAAATCCCAAATTTTTGGCTCTCAAGAGAGCCGAAAAATCTTTAAATAAATATTTGTGAGGAATTAGGATTTTTTTTTGAATAAACCAGTGGAAGAGTTAGACAAACACACAAACAAGTCTGAATTATCCCCCTGTTCTTTCCCTCTTTCTCCCTACATTTTCCATTTTGTGGAAGTTCCCACCATTCGATTGGGCAACCTTCTACCCGCCGCTCTTTTGAAAGCAACCGCCGCTCCTTTGAGAGAAACCGCCGCACCTTTGAAAGCAACCGCCGTTCCTTTGAGAGCGGCGGTAATTCATCCAATTACTTTTTATGACCTGGGAACTAGAGGGAGCCTTCTCTCTTTTCTTTTCAAATTTTTATGGGCTTTTTTACTTTCGAAAGTTGCACTATAGTTGAATTTTGGGGTTTTACGGATGAAAAAACCCCTCAACCCAAACTTTTTTCTCATCAAACACAAAAAAAACAACACGGTTGTACATAACTATCAAATTTATCTATATTGAAAACAGTTGAAAAAATTACAATTCGTTGATGAATACAAGAAAAATTAATGCTCCATCCATTTCTTCCTTGTCGTCGACATCTCCAAGTGCGTCGTCGATGGCGTCGCCCACCACCTCCTCCATGTCCATTATCTCCGATTGCTTCTCGAACTCCATAATAATCTTTTGGATCTGGAAAAAGTTGAGCTGACGATCCGCGAATTGGATTGCCTTTGAGATTGCTTTTGTGGCATCCTGAGACTTGAGGGTCTAGACTTTGAGGGGGACTGCCTGAATGTTGGCCTTCATTACTATGAACTTCTTGACAAGATCCTTGGCCATCACTTTGACTGAGTCCGTTTGATTCTTCTTTGCCTTTATGTCCGCGATGATCTTCTTGTCCTGAGCCTCCATCCGTTGCCGTTTGTGGTTCAACTAGCTGATAGCCCTTTGCAATGCTCTTTGGTTCTGTTGGCGCCGTCTGAAGAGGAAATCCATGCTTAAATTTTCACTAAAAACAAAATGATAACTAAACTGGAAAAAGCTCGGAATGACTAAACTTACGAAGACACTTTAGTACTCCATCATATTCGGCAGCTTCCAGTAATATAAAAAATGTATGAAATTAGCAATTAGAAATAATAAAAGCCGGCACCCAAACGACAAAGGGTACAAGGAAACGTCTGAATATTGTCTGATCTCTCTCCTTTGATACTTCGCAGGTGGGCGTAGCATGGCCTCATTACGAACTGACGGGTGGTCGCAAATGGGCGTGGCTTAGCACTACCGAATTTCTTATTTTGGGAGCTCAACCAGAAAGAGTTCACTTATTTACATTTGCTGTGAATTGAATACCATAGATACCAAGTTTTTCTAGCTGCAATGAGCGTACTAGAGAACTTGAATACTCCAAAACTCAGGTCTGTGAGAGAACGCCCTGAGCAAATCGGACAAAAATGAAAGGATCTAGACTCAATAAAGGACTCACAACTTGGCAAACAAAAAGAAAATGTGTTTTAGAATACTAAGACATAACAATAAATAGAATAGAGTATTTATTAGATAAAGTTCAGACGCCACTTACTCATCTTAATCAAGAATGCTTACAGTTGAAAGTAGTGTACTTTTGAATACAAACATTTGTCAAGGTTGAAACTTGAGGGGTTGTTGTGGAATGAATTAGAAGAAACTTCAGGACAGAAAACACGAGAAGGGAAGCTATTTCAACAAGACAGAGGACGGTTTCATATAAGTTGAGAAAGCAGTTAGTTAGTATTCTCACTTGGATAGTGTTTGAAGTGTTGGGTCGGTTTTCCGGAGATTATATTTTTATTCGAACCCTGGCCCCAAGTGATGAAAAACCTTAAAAGGATTTTTTTACTCGGTCCTCCATTCTCGAGATATACCGATTTTTATATTTTCATACCATGAAAAGCTCGAAAAACTTCAAAAACTCGTAACTGGCTTTAAACTAATCGTAATGAATGAGTAAAAAAACGAAAATGATGCAAATTTTGCATACTTTAACGTGGTTTTAATTTCATTTTTTGAAAACCTTAATTCCGTAGCATATTTCCAATATTACGTATGACCACTTTCTAGACACATAGGAAAGGAGAATTTGGCGTCGGGCATTAAAGGCTCAGAATATTAGTTGACATTAGTATAACATATGCACAAAATATCAGAGTCGCCGCCCGACAAAATTTGAGGAAAAAATTTTTTTCAAAATTTTTCGAAAAAAAAAAATTTTTTTTTTTGAAAATTTTTTTTCAATTTTGGTTTTTTCTGTCATTCACTATCATCATTTAACGTTTTTAGTGTAAAAGAATGATGTCATCATGGAATTAAACTCAAAAAATCCGGAATTAGTGGTGGTCCCTTTTAGGATCCTACATAAGGAAGAATTTGGCATCGGACATTAAAGGCTCAGAATATTAGTTGACATTAGTATAACATATGCACAAAATATCAGAGTCGCCGCCCGACAAAATTTGAGGAAAAAAATTTTTTTCAAAATTTTTCGAAAAAAAATTTTTTTTTTTTCAGAAATTTTTTTCAATTTTTATTTGTTTTGTCTTTTACTATCAACATTCAATGTTTTTGATGTGAAAAGAACAATCCCGGCATGAAATTAAACTCATAAAGTCCGAAATTTAGTGGTGGTCCTGTTAGGATCCTAGAAAAGAAGGATTTGGCACCGGTGGATATAGGCTCGAAATGTTTGTCGACAAGTGTATAATATATGTACAAAATATCAGAACCGGCGCCCGACAAAATTTGAGGAATTTTTTTCTCCGAATTCAAAAATCAGCTAAAAAAATTTTTTTCCTGAATTTATGACGTCATAACTTGGTTGGTGAGGAATTCACAAAAAAGTTTTCAACTAAAAAAATGTTCCACAGGATAAACGCTACAATTTGTCTGTTGATAACTTTTTTCTATCTACGATGGTTCATGAGATATACAAGATTTAACAACGTAAGCGGATCAAATGGTACATACAGACAGTTTGGCATAGATTCCAGGTGGATGCTTTCAGTAAATGGCGTATAACTTCCGAACAGTAAGATTTCATGAAAAGTTGTCAACTAACAAAACATTACCAAGATCATTTAACACATTTTTTATGTTGACAGTTTTTTGAAATTTTGCTCACCAACAATGTTGTGACGTCAGGAAGTCAAAAAGTCCAGAATAACTGGTGGTTTCGTTTGGAATCCTGCGTAAGAAAGGA
>GL379968.1:157456-171262 GCA_000143925.2 Caenorhabditis brenneri
GGTAGAGATTATATCAAAATTTTAATTGAGCAAGAGTTGGTAAGTGTAGCCTTCTATGCGTATGACGTATAAGTTAGTCAGAGGAAATGTTTAGTATGCGATGTTGCCGAGAAGTGGTAGTTTTGAGAGGGTTCAGAAAAGCGCTGGACAAATGGAGCTCCACGAGTTCCATTAGGAGTCCAAAAATTGTGATTCTCCCATTTATTGTCGAGAGGCTGTTCGTAAATCTACTCCTGACACAAATGCCTTATCGTTCAGCAAAAGAACTAAAAACCGTTTATTTTGAATCAATGGGCGCCTTACACGCCATTCTAATTAATCATAGGATCCTGTGCTCCTCCAATTGTCAGGTACCTGGTTCGGGTACATTGAATATCCTCCTGGTTAATTCAGTCAATTAATGATGAAATCGAATGTTTATTACATTACAATTGATCTAAAGGTTCTGTGTTGCATTTCCTAAGCCTGCTTTGATAATGACCCATTTTATTCAATTTTCGAAAGCATAAAACACCACTATTGAACTAGGCTTAGGAAACACACAGCCCAGGCGACGTAAAAAAAAGAGGGTAGAAGGAGTCCCGCAAAACATTTTTCGAGTCCCGGGTGTTTCTATGATTCCCGAAAAAAAATACCCGGGAAACGGATAAGAACCGTATTTTTTTCCTATGCTTTTTGATTCAATCTATACATAAACTTAGTTTTACCCACGAGCAGATTATCGCTCCGAAGAGCCATAAAATACTTCTGACTGTTAGTGGACGTTTCATGACCACTTCATGAGTCTGAACTAGAGAGAACAGTTATGGGACCTTTATTTCATCTTGGGACCTCTTTCGTGTCTTGGGACCTTTTTTGGTTGGGGCCTTTATTTTATCTTGGGACCTTTTTTTGATCTTGGGACCTTTTTTTGATCTTGGGACCTTTTTATTTTGATGGGACCTTTTTATTTTGAAGGGACCTTTTTTTTCGATGGGACCTCGAAACTAGGAAAGAACCGATAAATTTATGATATTCTGGGGAAGTTAAATTCAATAGGGACGTCAAAGTTAGATAAATAGGGAATGTTAAACTTTCGAAAAATTCAAGCCGTGAAGACAGAGTAACAAACAGAAAAAAAGTCATTTTTAGCTTTCATCAGGCTTCCGTATGTCTCTCTCAATATCTACTCAGGTAAACATCAGCGAAAACAGTTTTTCGACTGAAGTGTTCAGCATTGCCTCTGAGGAAATCAATCACATTTGTTTTGTGTAACTCATCTGAAAAAAAAACAATTTTTCACAGTTTCAATAATGCAAATAAACTAACCGAGTTGTTTGAGTCGATCTAACATCATCTGAATATTTCTGAAGGTTCTCGGTGCTTTGTTATTATCACACCATCGAATGAAATTGCGTCTGTACTCCTGACTGAGATTTTTCAATGCCTGTGGAGCTTCAATTCTGAAGAACACCAAATTGTTGTCAGCGATTTCCGAGTAAAAGCACATTGTTAACAGCATGGCAAACCCATCATCGTCCAGTTTGAAGATATTGAGCGCTTGGTCAGCAAAAGTAATCATTTCTTCTGCCAGTTGTTCTCCATAGATCGCTTTGAAAAACTCCAAATCGATCAAGCGCCCGTCAGGAAGTAGTAACCCGTTTCTACTCAATGCAAGGGTGATTCTGACCACGTGCATTTTGAATGCGTGCTCTTTGACCAACTCCGCTTTCTCGGCAGAGGAAAGGTTGTCCTCGAGTTGGCGAATGAATAATATGGTTGACTTGATGTCCCGTACCACTTGCATACTGTACACTTTCCAAGCGTACAGCCGGTTTGTCTTCTGATCTGTATTTTTGTCGGGTGTCCATGGATACTCCTTCACCACCACCTTCTTTATTTTTTCCTCCGTATATTCACATATGTGATGATGTGCTGCTAGGATTTCATGGACAATCTGAACGAAAAACTATTGTATTTTCATATACAACTCTGAGTTTCCACTTACAGCTGTACCCGGTGGAATTCTGGGAAATGCTGGTTTCTTCTCATGTCTCATTCCAGCTCCGAGGCATTTCCGATAGCGGCATGGAATGCATCGATTGAGTTGGCACTTCCCTTCTTTTTTACAATCGCCAATTGGCTGCTTCTTTTGAGCTTCACCGAAGAACTGCTGAAAAACTGATATTGATGTAAATACAACTAGCCAGCAGGGGTGTACGGAACGGAAATTGGGGGTTCCGAAAATTGCGAAAATTCAGAGCTTTTTCGGAAAGAAATTCCGCCGGAATATTCCGGTAGAAAAATTCGGAACCAAATTCCGGAAAAAAAATACCGAGTGGATTTTTTCTTAATTTTGAACTTTTTTCAGGTCTGAAACACTTCATTCGTCTTTTCGACAGTTTATTTTGATTTTTCTCTGAAAAAACGGACAAGTAGACCGAATATATGAAAAGAAAAGCTGATAAAATGAGAAAGTACTTTTCCGAAAATTCCGGAAATTCCGGATTTTAAAAACCGGAAAATTTCGAGATTCCGAATTTCCAAAAGTTGAAAAATCGTAATATTCCGAGATCCCGAAAATTCCAAAAAAAGTCATTCCGCACACTTTTGCTAGCCAGTATTGCAGAGAAAAGATACACGTCAGCAGACCGTCACTTATTTGAAATCTCAGCCGGAAACCAGGCATATTAGACCAGACGCTTCCTACTTACTCCACAAGCATTACAGGCGGGAACTCCATAGCGAAATCCGGTTGGATCCTTGCCGCACACAGCACATGTTTTAAAACCTGATGCTTTGATTTGTGCCGAGGCTTTGGACAAAGAAGAAGAAGAATGGGAAATCTGGAACATGAATGATTGCAGAAAGAAGAGAAACATGTGGTTTGACACTACTGTTTCGATATATTTGTGGTTTTTACCTCATTTTTTACTAGATTACATTTATTGTTCCATAAGTTTTGAAATCTTTACTTACACTATTTTCAGCGTTGTCCGGTGAAGGATGTGGATATTGATAATTGAGTCTTTGAACTCTCATTCCCGCTTCAATGCACTTCCTGAAGCGGCATGGTTTACATCTCACCCACTTATAATTCGGACAATTTCCATTCCATTCACATTGTCCAATAGACGGATTTTCTTTGTTACGAGAAAAGAAACTCTGAAAACGAAAGTGAGAAAAATAGGTTAGGTTGGGATCAGGGTTGTGTAAAAAATGATTTTGGAAAAATATTTGTCCGAAAAATCGAAACATTCAAAAAAAACTTTGAAAGTGGATTGTTTTCGATTCCTGTCTCTATCGTTTCAATAAAAACAAACAATAATCGTCAAACAACATCAAATCGACCGATAACTTTTGATATTTGAGTTTTTTTTTCAAAATTTCCAGAACGGAAAAAAATTTTGATTTTTTTTTTGCAAAAGTTTACACTTTTTTTTTTCTCGAAAATTTCACGTTTTGTGACTGAAAATTTATCAAAACAGAGTACAATGCAGCAAAATCAAAACTAATGATATGCTCAATATAAAACTAGAGCAAAAAATTTGGCCATATTATTCAATTTTTTTTAGATTCGCGGTTTTTGCTCCGGGCCGGTCCGGCCTGGCCCGGAGCAAGTTTGCTGAAAACAAAAAAATCGTGGAAAAAAACACAAATCACAACCAACTTGTCCATTATTCGAAGCCCACTTTGAAATGGTTTGGTTTTTTATAGGAGGACGGACGAATATGTATTTTTAAAAAAAATAAAAGATGAGCAATGTTTTTTTTGTTGTTCTCAGTTTACATCTCTCATTTTACGAGAGCGCACAAGTAAACTTTCTTTCGGTTTTTGCCGAAATATCATCGAAATGATACCGAAAACTTCTTGTTCCGAAATTTACGTACACCCTTGATAAGAGCTCTCATAATGTTTTTTCTCACCCTGCAAGCAGTGCAAGACAGCACACCATAGCGTTCTCCGATTGCTCGACATCCACAGACTTTGCAGATCTTTCTTGGCCAATTAGGAGTTGGCTCATGAAGTTGAGAAACGCTTTGAGAAGTTACAACTGATGCGTTGGGTGGTTGGGGGAGTTGAGACAGTGGAATTGGAATAGCTGACATCTGAAAAGAAGAAGAAGGTCGAGAGTAGGAAAAATGCGCAAAGAGAAAGAGAGAAAACAAGTCAATACAAGACCTGTAATAGATTTGAGCTAACATATCACTATTCGGCTCTATGTTTAGACGAATAAGTAAAATATGTGACTCGAAAAACGGCTTCGGGACAATTCGCCACGAGATATTTTGCAGCCGGACGTTTCGCAACCGTTTTTTCCCGTTTTGTGCACAAAAAACATTAAAAAGTGCCAAAATAAGTGGTCAAATTAATGCAAAATTTGAAGATACACTCTGTTTTTTTCCAGCTATTATTCATTTTCAAAAAAAAAGGTAAAAAAGCTTTTTTTCTAATTGTACTGAGAAATTTCTCTCGATGTCATTCTTTGCTAAATAAAGGCTGAAAATCAAACAAAGCAATTACTCGAATTTTGCACCACTTCCAACACTTATTTTGGCATTTTCCTTTTTTGTACACTTTGGTATCCGATTGAAATATTATTGCCCAGTTTTTACCAAAAAAAGAATAAAATTATACAGAAAAAATTAAACACGAAAAACGATCAAATACGAAAAACGCGAAAAAAACTGATGCAAATTGTCCCGAAGCCCGAAAAACATGCGAGTCAGATGAGCGGGCGGTAGACTTCCACGTCTGCGTCTCTTCTGTAGTCCCTCTTCCCTAACCAGTAGTTCTCGTTACGTCTGTCGCCCTTTTTTCCCTCCATCTCCCCTTACCAGTTATATCTCAGTACCTTTTGACTACCCAGTAAAATGTTGGGGTTCGCGTTCAACTTATTGATACAGACAAAAAGAATAAAAACCAAGAGAAAAGCAAACGGTCATGAAAAATAGATATAAATGAGGCGGGGCACAAATGTCTGATTTTTGGCGGCGTGGAAGGTTTAGAGAAAAGAGGAGACACTGTGCACCAGTGAGAGAAACAGAGCGGGCGGCTTCCTTCGCGATCTTGCCTAGAAGTATCGGAAAAGTACAGATGTTTTTATGGTTGATGGTTTGGCAGTATTTTTAGAACCAATTTGACTTGAGCTGGAAAAATAAAATATTTTTCCCGGTTTTGTCCTGAAAAAAGAGTAATACAAAAAGTTATACCCCTCAGCCACACTCACCTTATAAAATTGAAAACAATCAACGCAAGGCCTTGGAATTTCTAGGCCACAATATACAAAAAAGAATGGAAGATTAGAAATGATATTGAATAAAAAAACGACCATCTAGTACTGGATAGTCATAAAGGAAATGAGATATAGCTGGTAAAGGGAGATGGAGGAAAAAGGAGACACGGAGTACGGAGGGCTACTGGTGAGGGAAGAGGGACTATAGAAGAGACGCAGATGTAGAAAGACTCCCATTTTTTTTGGGCTTCGAAACATTTTGCAGCCGGACGGCTCGGAGCCGTTTTTTGTGTTTTTCGTGTTTTCATCAAATTTTTCTCGTATAATTTGCCTTTTTCCATTGAAAACTGGTAAATAAACTGTAATTCTGTTAAAGTAAGTGAAAAAGATAATGGTCTACATTGCAAAAAAAATCAGGGGTGCAACAGAGGGTCCTAAAATGAACAGAAGTGCCATGTTTTGTAGCTGAAAATCATAGTATTAAAAAAATGTGTATGTACAAAACTTCAGATTTGCTTTTCGGGTGTCTAGATCCTCATTTCAAGAAAAAGTTATCATAGTTCACAAGGGGCTTTACTTTAGATAAGCTCTGGGAATTTCCTGAAAATTTGCCAAAACACTAATCTGGACCCCCTGAGAACAAAAATTTTGCTTAGAACCGCCACAACTCAAAAATAAAAATTTTCATTTTTTTGGTCAAAAATTTTCTGAAAATTTTTCGAAACTTTAAATTTGACGCCATTTCCAGTCTAGATACCTTTTTTCAACTTGTATGAACATAAAAACTTGAATTTTCGAGTTCCTGTCAATATCAGGTCAAGTTTTTGAAAATTCTTCGAAATCCGGATTTTTTCAAATTTTTGGAAAATTTGCTATAACTCTCTTCAAAATGGTTTGTGGCACGTGAAATTTGAACTGTAACATCCCAGGTATGCCAGAATAACGTGATAAAATTTTGAAAAGATTCTGAAAAAATTTACTTTTTTTCCGATTTTTTTCGGATGAACAGGGGGGACCAGATCAAGCAAAATTTTTCGAAAAAAAATTTTTTCCCAAAAAGTGTCGGAAGTTGTTCGAAATAGTGGAAAATGATTGTAGTTTATTGGAAACGGAATTTGAACACCGTTTACCGTACTTATATTGAGATTTCCCTCAAAAACTGTACTGAAAAACACGGAAAATGAAAATTTACCCCAACTTTTGGGATTTGTGGCCCTTCTCGTTATGATTTTTGGTTTCAGGGGGCCAAAATGTACCCGCAAGCAAATTTTTAGAAAATTCCCAGAGCTTATCTAAAGTAACGTCCCTTGTCAGAAAAGTTTATTGACCTGAGAACCTGACGCTTTTTCAGATAGAGAACATACTTGAATTGCTCCTCCAATACTATCAAAACGAACATGTAATGTATATCATTAAAAAAATATAATAAAACAAGACGAAATGATAGGAATGCAGTTGTACTCCTGCTTCTCAAACTCCGAAACCAGACATGACTGGCGCGACTTGAATAAAACTGGCGCGACTTGAATAAACCATGGATTGTCACTGCCGTACTCCTAATCGTTTCCATTTTGTGTTTATGAACTATTGCGGTCCCGGATTGCGGACTTACATGACATGTTTTAGTTGCAAAGTAATTCTGTTCAACGTTGTGTTCTCAACAAAAATTTATTACGAATGTGTAAAAAAAGATTGACAATACTGTGAAGTTGCTCGAAAACATTTCATTTGGTCATAATATAAAGGTACGGTACGCAGACACATTTTTTTAAAGGACATGAACTTGATCTTCCCACGAAATTTTATTCCAGCAGTGGTGGCGGTCAGTTTTCGTCACAATTCCAAGCGCATGCGCTTAAAAAGAAGTTTGGCTCCGTACTGTAACTTTATAATATTTGAAAACACGACGAAAAAACATGAATGACAACAGATTATAAAATTTAAAAAAGAGAAAAGAGAATTTTGAAAGAAAAAATCTGAATAAATTAGTTTCCAAAGTGAAATTCGAATCCAAAAATCGAATCATCAGCATCGTTCCTAACATAGCAAACTGTGCATTTTTCCCCGTTTCTCGAGTTGAAACTGAATTGGTGTATGATGTCCGCTGGCCGATTCAAATCTTCTTCGGTGCCATCAATTCCTTCTAGGACAATATCCAAATCTGCCTCACCATTAAAATGGATGTCCAACTGCTTCCAGCCTGATGCTACTCCCCGATCCCTCCAATTTTTTAGAAACATGTTTATTTCGGAATCGGTAAGAAAAACTTCTGAAATAGTGATGTCTCGTGCTTTGATTGAGTTTAACTGGGCCACGTTAATCCATCTTCCGTGATCAATGAAGATGGTTTCGTCAGTTTGAATTTCAACAATTTCTACATTGTTGTCATACTCAGTTGGCTCAAGTCCAAAATCTAGCTTATGTTTTGTTCTAACGTGCTTTAAAATCCAAACATAAGCAGAAAAACTGCATTTCCCCATAACAGTCAAGGCAGGAATGTCGTAAAACAATGTGTTGTTCCAGGTAATCCAATAATCATACGTTTCAACCGCGACATCATCCAATCTCATTACGATTTGCTGGAGAGGCATCTTGAACTCTTCACGCAGAGCATTGCAAAGCTGGGTTCCGGTATACATACTTGTGTCCGAGTAAATCGACAATATGATTCTGCCTTTTTTATTGGAAAAAGCTGATGCCACGTCAGTGCTTCCAATTTTCAGGATGAATACATCGTCGGGTCGATATTTTTCGGGTACCAAAACGATTTCAGAACCGAGTATATCACCTGATTTTGTTTGAAGATCGAACGCAAAATCTTTTGACTCCATGAACAGTATCAATTCGTGATTCCGGATTGTAACTAATCTTTCGAAGAATCGTTTCGTTTTTGAGGATGTGCGAGTGAGGACAAACCTGGAAACAAAAGAGGTAGTTCCGATAAGTTTTGAATTGATGATAACTTACATATCAAAAAATCCCATCGTTTCTAGAATGAGCTTGATAACAAGCATGGGCAGCCTGAACAACGGAAGAGACATTTCTGTAACAAAAATATAGTTATAGGCAATCGTAACAAATAGAAATGTTAAGGAGAAAAAATCAATGAACAAAGAGGTCGACTGAACACGGTTTGTGTTTGCAAGAATGAAGGGAGAATGAAAGAAAAGGTCTTCTATAGTGGAGGAGAGAGAGAGATCTTATCTCAGACATATGTTTTCAATGGAGCGCTCTTGCATTGACCTTGCCAGCCCACGGTTCGGCAAACCCGACTCGCGGCCTAGAAAATCGAAAAGTTCGGCCATCTTGCCTTTAACACACGCGATTTTCAGCGAATTTATTGCTTCGTTTTTTGCTCATTTTCTATCGTTTTCTCTATCTTTTTTTAATGAAATACTTTTAAATAGATTGAAAATAGTCATTCAGCACACCGGACAACAGAAAAAAGCAACAACAACACCACTGACAACGTCGCCAAAAGTGTGAGTATTTCAATCTTCAAATAATCAAAACTTGAAAACGAACACATCAGATTTTCTAAAAATCGGCAGGCATGTTCGGAGACATGCTATCTTCAATTTGCCGTCAAAAAATATAGGGGTCATGTCCCTTTTCACGAAGAAAAAGCTCTGTCGCCATCAAAAAGTGACCAAAATTCGCTTTAAAAAATTATTTCTCAAAAACGAACACATCAGATTTTCCAAAAATTCACAAAAACGTTCAGTGACATGCTTTCTTCGATTCGGTGACAAAATATCTAGGGGTCATGTCCCTTTTTGGAGAGAAATTTTACAAACCGTCAGAAAACTTGTTGCGAGCATGCACAAAATAGCTCTAGCCGAATGATTATTGCTCACAAACGTTTCTAATTTTTGTAATAAGTTGTGAAACAGTTTTTGCAGGCTCGGCGACAACGATTCCGCCATGGACGACAAGAATTTCGAAGGAAATTCGTGATTTTCTAGGGAAAATCGAAAACGGTCTCATTTTTTGTTTTTATTGATTTTTTTTTCAGAATTTTTGTTGTTAATAAGTAATAAACATTATTCTATTTGATTTTCGTATTGTTTTTCCACTTTTCTGTTTGTCAAAAGCTCCTTTTCCGGCTTTTTTTCTGAAAATGACTCAAAAAAATATGAATTTCCGTGCGGGTTACGGTACGCGGTACGCAAACACCCCACGTAAAAAGTCACGTACAATTTGGCTGCTGAAAAAACGAAACTGAGTATTCAACGTTCAGAAAACTCGGCCGCGAGTCGGGTTTGCCGAACCGTGAGCCATCGTTATTGTTGAAAAGAAATATTTAAATGTTTTTTTCCAGAAGAAATTCACAAGCGGCTTTCAGCGCCTCGAAGTAGTACTGACCAAGCTTGTAGACGTTTTCCAAAAACGATATATTATGAATTTGCTTTTGATATAGACAAAAAATAATTCTGTTCATTCTGATTGGATTGTGATAAAAAGTAAATTGTGAGTATTCTGAGGCTCTACAATGTTTAGTTTTCTGTGACAGTAGCTTTGTGCAATGTTGTGTTCTGGAAAACAATTCATTAAAAAACGTTTGAAATGAACAAATAACCGAAATAATAAAATCACGAGATAGAACGGAATCGTTTCAAAAGCCTAGTAATAAATTTGTTCATTGAACTTTTTGAAATTGATTTAAAGATCAGCGAGAGAAACTCGTGAATATTCGTAATTAGTTTCATATTACTACATCTCCAGTTTTTGCGAAAACAAAATCATTTACAAGTTTCCAAAACGTGAATTCTGATTCAGACGGCTCTGATCCGGGATAGAAGTCTAAACTGTACACAAAGTGACAAAATAACAAACTTGATGGTTTACTATCAATTTTATAAAACATAAACCGGTACGGATAGAATTTGATTCACTTCGATTTCAAATTGGAACAAGTTGAGTCGGGTTAGGATCAATTCAATCCAATTCAACCAGGCCAATGCGCCAATCCAATCTGATTAAATTCATTTCTATCTGATCCCCTATAATCCGTGCGGACCAAATAAATTCAATTCAATCTAGGCAGTGCTCCGATTCGATCCGACTCCTATTGCCCTGAGATTTTGACTACAGTCCAACGGAACACGTTTGAACTGAGTCTTGGTGAGAATTGTTATTTTGTTTATTAATTTGCTATTCATCCATTTAGTAACAGGCTTTCGCTCGACTTTCGTCCAATTTTACACTCGAATTGCTACATTTTTAGCACGCTTAGTTCCCTCCCATTCGATTTCGATCTTTTTTTTCTCAGCATATCAACTTGAAGTTTCGTCATGAATTTTCTTCTCTTTGTTCTTCTATCACAATTCAATAACTACTTTCAAATACCGTCGTTTTTTTTCATTTGTTTATTGATTTGACCTTTCACCATTTGGTCTTTCTTTCCTTTCTTTATGCACGTCCATCAATCATATCTGTCATCTTTGGCAGGCCCTTCTCGAAAACTGCCCTCCAATAATGGAATGTTCGAGAAGGAAATTTTTTTCGCGGGTAAAAGGGGGATTAAGGGTCCAAAAATAGAATGTTCGAGAAGGTGAGCGGGACATGTCCTCCACGGGGTATATATAGCGCGCAAAACAACGTACTCCTCAGTCTCAGATCATCTCATTAGAAAATACAACTGGTCATTTTGCGTTCCATTGAGGCCTTCCTTGTTTTGCGATTTCTCGTTTTTTGACGAAAATAAGAAATAGCGAAAGGAAGATGGCCTCAATGGAACGCTAAGAGCCTGCTGTATCGTCTTATAAGTGGTCTTCTCTCCTGGCTGTGTGTTGTTAATGGCCTACCCTTCTCGTCTTCGGACCCGATGTTTTTATTGATTATTTCTAAGTTTATTCTTCTATTTATTCCGCTTTCTTCAACGACTGGACCAAAATATAGTGAGTTTTTCCTAGATCTTAAAGAGGCATCATTAATTCATATATTTAAGATCTCCTCAGTCTCACAGTTTCACACCTGTCGAAGATCTTCTTGAAAGGGAATTGGATTCTCGAACCATGTTTGAGGCGCTTATTGGAAATTGGATCGAGTCACAACGTCCAATTGGAACTGAGTGCATTATCGATTTCCATCACAAACTTCACTTTGAGATGGAGGACATTCTGAAGAGGCTCAACGGCGTAGATATATTATTTACCACGGTAACAGTGATGAGCTCATGGCCAACATCAAAGATTTCATGGCATTCCCCGGAAGTACATCATACTTCAATATGGATTTGACACAGCCACCAACGGTAAGTTATTTTGAGGTTCATACCAGCGCTGAGCAAAAAATGTTCGTCCAAATTTTTTCCGTTTTTTCGAGGAAATAATTTTCGGAAAAAACTGTAGAAAAAAGCGTAACGCTTTTTTTCTCAGCGACTTTTCAAGAGTCGAATTTTGAATTTTGAAAAGAATCTAAAACTTCCGAAAAATCATTTTTCCGTTTTTTCGTCCTGAAAGATTTGAAAAAAAAAAGTTTTTCGGATGTATCCATGAACTTTCCTGACTCTCTCTCTCTCTTCTCCAGTGTTTTAGGGGCCTCAGAATTTTTTTACCGTGAAAATACACAGGAAAAGGGGCTCATAAGTCGGTTCAGAATGGTCCTTAATTTTTTTCTAAACGGATTCTTCTTTTCTACGAAAGTTTGGGTCGATTCCTATATTGAAAACACCTAATTTCAAATAGTGGGCTCCCCTTTTAAGACTATAATTGTTGTTTTTCAGACCAATGAAATCGTTCATAGAGGCCGAAAAGGGAACGAGTACTGTTCGAAACACGATCTTCTTGCCGTCATTCAAGTCTTTGCTAGATGTATAGAACGTTTTCGGACTGGACTACTGTGATCCTGACAGAATCTGATCAGTTTGTTGGCCACTATCTAGAATCGAGGGCTCCAGTAGTCCGAGTTTTTGAGGAAGGAGATCACAGATTTGTTTTGTTGCGTGAGCTACAAACGAAGATAGAAATGACTGGAATGGATACATCGGAAGTTCAACGGCTTCAAACTCAGACAAGCGTTTATGGACCGTAGAATTCTATCCGTTACCAAATATCATCAGTGATCAGTTCGGAGAATTGAGGTAATTGCATCAGTATTTGGAATGTTCTTATCAAGAATCTGATTTCAGTTTGTCGGCTACAAAGTCCGTCGTACCAAGCATCGTGCCGTGTATATCCCATCATAGAAAGTATTGTGTCTCTTCAGGTGACTTGATACCCGAAACAATGCGTGATATCACTTTTGTCAGTGTATGTTATCGACAAGTTACGAATCTAATGTGTTATATTCTCTAAAATCTTTTTGAAGAGTATTCCATTGAATGAATTTTTTATTGTACAGTAGTCTTGTCGTTGTGTCCACAACAAAAGTTTATTAAGAATTTTTAGAACAAAAAATATAGAAACTGTGAAGTTAAATATAAATCACATTTAATTATACTATAAGAAAAGATGAATAACAACAGACCATAAAATTAGAAAAATGAAGATGAATTTACAACAAATTCGAAATGAATGAAATGAAAGTTCCCAACGTTAAATTCGGTTATGAAATCATCACTCTCGTAATTGGCATAGATGAATGTGCATCTTTCCCCGTTGTTCGTATTGAAACTTCATTGATTCAGAGCATCATTTTTTATCGGTAGCGTTTAGTCTTGTACATCAATATCCGAATTAGCCTGAGCTCGATAAAACATAAGCAATTTTTTTTCTGTCTTATCCTGGCATTTCATTATATAATATGTACTTTTATTACAAGGAAAAAGGCATGAGAACTGACACACTTCGACACCGATCGCATGAGAATAATTTCTATTTCCAAAGAAAAAATAACAGGAAAACAATCATTACTTTAGTTGATTCAGTTTCTACTTCAGTTGATTCAGTTTCTACAGTTTCTACAAAGAGCCCAGATCGGAAACTGCCTCTCCAGACGAAATGGAGCCACGCTCCAATTGACACAGTGAAGAAGAATCGGGGGACGAGAAGGAGGAAAGTCAGGACTAGCCAGAAGACAACAACGACGACACAGAACTCTAATATAACTCGCACTTCTCCCCACGGATTGTATCCAAGAGGATACTTTTTTGATATTTTTCATTAGATGATTCACGTGTCTTTTCTTTCTCTTTTTGCTTCGGCACAATCCATTTATTAAGTTGTTTACCCCCACAGTCTCCCCGTATAAAAGGGGATTGTGCTGGCAAAATCTCATTCTTTTTCTTTTTCTTTCTCCCACCGTTGGATGTGCTCTCCATTTTTTCTATTTTTTCTCAAATAAACTGTTTTCTAACTTTGACTTCGAGGTTTTACAGTTTTTCACTCACTCACTCACCACCTCTTCGAGGTGTCAACACATTTCAGAAGATATGTCTTACCAATCCACTTTCAATGTTTGATTTCGTAAGTGATACTCCAGAAAGCATTTAGCCTTTTTTATTCTCGCTGGGCAAATTATTCAATTTTCGATATTTTATGCTTGTAGTGAGTCTTTTAAAGAGTTCGTAGTCAAAAATCAGAGCTAGATCATTTTACTGGGCAGAGTCGCTTATAATATCAAGGGTTAAAAAGTATTAAAAATGGTGG
>GL379968.1:180640-198208 GCA_000143925.2 Caenorhabditis brenneri
AAGCTATCCCAATATGTGGAAGAGAAGAGACATCACAATACAATCGACATTGAAGTATACTTCATGTTACTAAAGCGGACTATGGTTATGAGTTAGATTCGATAGAAGAATAGCTTAGATATAGGGAGAAGTCGGAATTCAGGACTTCTCGTAAGTTAGTGGAAACAAATCAGATCACTCTTCAAACATCAGTGACCAGGTGGGTGCAATACTCGCATCGATATCTCTTCTCCGGACTTTATGAACATCGGCGGAATTGAAATATGTCTGATTTACTACCATACATGCTAAACGGGTCAAGTGAGGGGGATTTAGAGTAATTAGGAACGCGAAGGAAATTCCGTTCAGAAGTATATCTGGTTTTGTTCTAGTTGCTCATGATCTCGGTATCAACGTCCAGCGAGGATCTTTGTGACCTCCTCAATAGTAGTCATCCAACCAACAGGTCATCCAACTCGTCGGAAAAAAATCCAGCAGAGTGTGGTTCAACATAGTTTTTGTGTAGTATTATTTGAAGAGGTGCTCCCGCAGACCTCAAGCAACAAGAGTGGGGGTAATACTTTGGGAACATATTGGTAACTAGTACTGTCTACCATATCAATATAATCGAGTTCCGGGACATCGAACGTTTTTCCATGTATAGGTATACATGGATTTTCAGACCCTACTTGAACTTCAGGCATGTTTTTCGCCCATGGGGTCCAAGCGATGGGATGTCAGACAATGGGGGTCCAACCTCAAATTTGACGTAGAACAAGATGCCGATGAAAAAACCTTGGCTTTGTTTGGACCCCCGCAAGAAAACGCCCATTTTTTGAAAAAAAACATGATTTTTTCCGGAAAATCGAATTTTTGACCCTGAAGACGTAGAGATAGAATTCCGCTCAAAACACGAAAAAAGCTTCTAATGGTGCTAGCAACTCGTTTCTGAAAAGATTTTGTCTCTACCTCTTCAGAGAAAAAAGTTAGTTTTTTGGACCCTTGTTACCGTTTCGTCATACCAAAGGGGGCGGGGCCTAACAAAATATGTGTGACAAGTTTAAGTGAAGTTGTGGTACTACCTACAAAAAATATCAGAACATTTGGTCAAGTTTGAAATTATTGTACAACAGCCAAGTGGCTACAGCTCGAATATTACAGAGAATGTGTCTTAAAAACAAATTGCGATTCGCCTGCTTGTACTGGGCTCTTTTCTGTGCGGCTTTTCCTGAAGACGTGGCTGCGGAGGCTCCATTCTGATCGCTTATTTGTGAATAATCGCGCTTGGTGGCGCCACTTCGATGCACATTTTCATGTGTCAACGCACCGGATCCCATGTACATTGTCTCTTGTTTCGGTTGTTGTTGTAGTTGGAGGGTTGCGATTCCATGCCGTTACCATGTCCAGAAACCATGCTAGATGGCTGCTGAACGTATGGGTGCGGTGATGTCTCCCGAGCATTGGAAGTATCCGAATATCGGCTACTTTGTACTCTCTCAGACGGGGAGTCCTGGAACAGATCGTTCCGTCCAGCTGGCGAGATTCCAAACAAATCAGTCACTTCTGAGATCAGAGGACCACCATGATCGTTGTTGGCAAAACGACGAGTGAATGTTTCTTGGGATTCGCGTTGAATCGCTTCCAAAAGATCGCAGACATCTTTGTAGGGCCCCTCTTCCGAATTCATTCGTTGACGTTTCGTTGGTGTGCCACCGTTCTGCACGTTGTTGTTTGCGCCGAAATCGATTTCCAACACACCTCTGGAATTACTTTGAGAGATTTGTTAGAGTTCTTGACCGTACGGAGGCGCGGCAATCTTATAAGATTTGCGGAAAATCAATTACTCGGCGGAACAAGGGCCCATGCTAAAAACAAATTCAAATTGACTTCCAGCATACTCTTTATGGTTGGAAGTTGTGCAAGTGGTGATAGCGGCTTTTGAAATGCAAAATGCCTGACAAAACATTGTCTAGATGCGTATTGAACAATAGAGAGAGGAACGACGGCTTCGTTGGTAAAATCAATTTGTGTAGACAAGTCTACTATCCCATGGTGTTAGCTGTTAGGTATATTCTCGATACCCAACCTTCTAAAATTTAGTGAAACGAGAAATAGAAAAGAAAAAATCAAAACGAGAAATAAAAAATTTAGAGGATGGAGAAAAAAAAATGTTGAAAAATTATCCTGGTTTAGAATAATATTTTGTTGTAATTGATATTCAATAATTGAATAAAAATCAGCAAAATAGGAAATTTTTGAAGGGTTTCAGTTGCTCAATGCTAACGTCTGTTTGTTATTCTGATCAAATTATCAGTTTTGGCTTTTCGTATATAAGTTCGTTGTGATTACTAGTAAAAGTTTATTAGATAAACGAACAAACAAGCAACAATCAAGCTGTTTTGTATACTCCAGCTGGCAATTCGATCGGCCATTCGAGAAGAGAATTTTGTATAGCAACTTTTATCAGGATAAACTCCGTTTGGACAAGATGAATCAGTTACTATTCCTTATCGTTTGTGAATATGGTCACTTACGGCTATATTTTTATTACATTCTTTCAATTACTTATCCTGATCAGAGGTGCATACAAGAGAGAATCAGTTAAAAAATCTCGTCAACCAATAATAAATGTTGTGGTGATACTTACATGAACTGAGAACTGTACTACAATACTCCATATCTGTTATTAAATTAATGCCATCAAAGTGCTTGTACCACCTCTGAAAATGTCATTTACCGGACCCAAACGTGGGTTTTCACATGATAATTTTTCAGTATTGGAAATTGAAATAGATGGCGTAGCTGCAGAACGGGTCTTGAAAAGACAGAGTTGGGAACTCCCAACCCGAGCCATCCATCGTGACGTGAAAAACGAAGGATACTGAAATCAAACCCATGGAAAACGACGAAATGACGACTGATTGAGCGAAATAAAAATTCCAAGTAAAACTCAAAATCACCCTTTTAAAGATGATTGTGTGAAAAATGTACAGCGCTCGTACTTTTTTTAAGTAGGCAAAACAGAACACAGTTTAAAGCGATTTATTTATGGAGAAGAAACAAGTTTTTTGAACAAACAAAAATCGGAACAGAAGAAGCAATTCAAAAAATGTGATCATTGAAACTGCGAATTTACTTTGATCCGTTTGGTTTTGGTCAGGCTGCTCCTCTTTTTTTTTTGATACAAATTGAGAATATGATGATCAAGTAAATCGAATTGTCCACATCTTTCGAGTCCCTCTTTGATGTCCTTTCTAGCCAAATGTAGTTTATTGTGGTAGTCCTCCGGAAGAATGAATGCTTCCTCCTCACCTTCATCATTCTCGTCCACTCCTTCATCATTCTTCTGCTTCTTGTCGCAATCTTTGGCAGCTCCATAGAATCCCTCCAACTTCTTCAGAATTTGGCTCTGGTGAGTCATTGTTTCATCCGTTTTGCGATGGATCGCAGCTTGAGTCTCCGCGATTTTCTTCATCTTTGCTGAATCCGGCTCGACTGCGACGCGTTTGCGGGTGGTGTCCGCCCTGTCGCTTTGAAGTGAAACACGGACCTTAAATTATAAACTCAAAACTAAAAATAATACGAACTTTCAACTTACAAGTCCGTGTTAGTCATCTGATAGACGAAATTCCTCATCGCTGGGTACGGAAACTTCAGGAAGTCTAACGGCATTGTTGATGTCAATGAGTCTGAAAGTTAAAGCATGAAATTTCCTCCCAGCAGTTTCTGGGTTTCAAACAACTCACCATTTTAAATTAAAAATAATCAATTGTCAGCCCCGAAATCCGTAGAAGCAAAATAGATAAGGATAAGAAATTAATAATAATCGATAAAGCTAAGAACGTCCATTATACACGCAATAGACGAAAAGGAAGAATGAAATATGAGCGGGAAGAACGATAGGGAGAGAGGGTGGGGTCAGCCATAGAGACGCAGATGAAAGAAGCAATAAAGCGGCCTGGTACGGGGTGTCACCTGCCTGAGAGGGGTACACACAGAAGAGCGACCAGCCTCTGTCTCCATGATCTCTATGATCGGAGGCTCATCGGAATAGTCATACACATATGAGTAGACATCGAAGAGACGCAGAGACACATATCTGTACTCGGTGTTAATCACATCACCAATCGTTTTACACAGAAAATATTTTGTATCTTGTTGTTTTCCGTGGTCGATGAACAATTTTTTTTGTTCTACATTGTTCATCATTATTTCTATCTTTGTTTTCCCATTCAATTGAACCTGCTTCTTATGATTGACCAAAAAAATCTGATTTCCCGCAAATTTCTTCCCACACAGAGTACCGTCCATAATTATACAAACACCACGTGAAAATTCAAGCCATTTTGTACTGAGAAATTTAGAAGACTGACTTTGAGCAATCATAACATTAGAACCAGATGAGATAGAAAAAAGTTGTCTACTAAAAAATGTGTGAAAATTAACAATTTCCAAGTCTTTAGTTGACAACTTTTTGATATCTCTCACGGTTCATGAGTTACACGCCGCGCAATTAAAAGTTTACCTTCGGACAAAAGAAAGCCTAGAACAGTGAAACCTCAGATCATCTCTGCTAATATTGGTAATATTGGTTCATCTCAATAAGTGTTGACGTAATACATGACATTTTACCAGCTATCATGCCTGTTGAGTTACAGCCGACAGAAGTCACAAGTTTTGAAAATAATGTCATTTTTTGCAAGATTTTATTGAAGATTTTATTAAAGAACGACAATATACATATGTAGGGGTTACTTCTTTTCATAATAATATACTAGGCGAATTTCTTCCATTAGTCGTCGGAAATCTGTTTGTTTTTCTTTCTTGTCATTTTGTCGACCGTCTTTTCAGTTAGTCAGCAAGTGAGTGACTCTCTATTCCTACACTCTCAATTTGTTTATTATGATTCTGACTCATTGATCATTGATCACTGACTGTTCCTCGGAATGTTCGAGAGGAAAAGGGGCGTTGTCTTGGCGTCCTACTTTCTCTGCGTCTCTTTCCCTCCTCCTTCTTGCTAAGCCATTGTCACCATTTTCATTCCGTCGACTGTTCACATCAGTGATAGTCTGGTGTCCTCATGTACCTTTGGATTCGGTGCACTTTCCCTCTGATTATTTGAAAGTTTCTTTTTTCCGAATTAGGAAGATTATTTTTAAGTTTCTTGTATCCGAATTAGGAAAAAATGAGGTGAGTTAATTTTTTTTAGTGATTATCCAAGTGAATGGTTTTTATCAATTTTTATGAGAAATTTTAAATTTGTTTTCAGATTGACCATACACCACTGAACCATACGTGCCTCCATTGTTCATGCCATATCGTCGGATCTGATCGAATCGAAGACAGCCATACTGGAACGCAGAAGAAAGCATGGATCTCGTCGAAATGGATTGGACCTCTATGAACAGGTAATTTTACTCAATTCTGGAAATCATCAATTTATTTTTGAGATTTAGTAGTTCCCAACCAACATTGTTGCAGTCTCGTTCTTCATGAACAGCTTCAAAATCGGAGAGAGTTGCACCGAGTTCTTCAAGAAATTTCTCGCGGGTGTATCTTATTACCCAGTGGAGCACGGAATAGTTTCTAATTTTTTTTTGTTAATTTTTCATAAAAAATAAATTATTGTGTACAACAGTTGTTTTGTTCAAGGCAGAAATAATTTCAAAAGATTAGTGGTTCACTACAGTCTACTCGAGAAACTTGACAACAACTTCACTATCCTAACTCTCAGCGCTCTTATTAGGAGCACCTTAAATAGTCCTCAAATAATTATAGATTAATTGGGAACCATGATGGGAAAATTAGATATACATCAGAAACATTCGAGAGAAAATCCTTCGATCATTAGAATTTTTAATAATTAAAGGCGCATGCATATGAAAAAACAAATAATGGAACAAACATGCCCTTGATTATACTTATTCGAACCGTTATGATCACGAGATAACGAAAATCAAAACTAAACTGCGTTTTGTAAACATTGCAGCAAGTTATGACCGAAACAAACGTTTTTTTCAACTGAAATTTGACTTCTTCTCAGTTCACAGCTGTTCAAAATGATCTGTATCAATTTTCATTCATTCAGTCATCTTCCTCTCTCTGTCAGCTTTCAATTGAGTATAATCATGACTGGGTTTGGATGAATCTTTTGATTATTAGAATTTTCAATAATTGAAGGCGCATGCGTATGAGAAAACAAATAATGGAACAAACAGGCCTTTGATTATACTCATTTGAACCGTCAGGAGATAACGAAAATCAAATCGAATCCATGTTTTATAAACATTGCAGCAAAATATTGGGAAAACAAACTTTTTTTGAACTGAAATTCGACTTCTTTTCACTTCACAGCTGTTCAAAGTGATCTGTTCCATTTTTAGATCATATAGTTATTTTCAGCCAACTGTCAGCTTTCATTTGAGTGTGTCTGTCTGCGTTTCTATTGCTCCGAGAACGTTTGTTTCGCACTCTCCGTCTCTCAGTCGGAGGCTTCTTTTATTCTACCCGTCATATCTATTTTATTTGCCTTGCCATGTCTGTCCTGTGAATGACGGTCTCAAATATTTATCTGATTATTTCTAATATTATCTATCATATTCATATATAACTGGATTCTTCGGATTTAGGATCACAATTGATTGTTTTGAACTTCAAAAAGTGAGTTTGTTGGTTATTGTTTTGAACTTCAAAAAGTGAGTTTGTTGGTTAGTTATATTGGGAAAGGGTTCCACACGAAAATAGAAAAATTAATTTAAAATTCAATATTTTCCAGAAAACTAGCTCTACACACTGCCTAGAGCAGGATTGGAACGAACATCGGACAAATCATTACTACGCAAATTATATCGGCTTCCACAAGACTTTGCACCAGACACTGCTCACTTTCGCATAAATTTCCTGTTTTCTACCTCTTTTTTTGCCATTTTCAAACCTTTTGTATTTTCTCTGTTTTTGGGTATTTTCAATCCTGTGTTTTATCCCGGCACCTCCATCTGAACTTCCCCGTAAATTACAACCAACCCCGCCAAATCAAAATTGCCGATAAAAAATGCAATACCACTTGACATGTTGTCTTTAATCTCAAAAACTCCACTCCCTTTCCTTGCTCCACTCTTCTTCGCATCAAATGTCTTACATTTAGAAAGTCATTCAATAAATCTTCATACTTGGGAAGTCGTTATTTTCTTAGTTTTACAAAAAAAACAAGAATCACAAAAGGTGGGGTGCTACATATTTCGAATGCCGAAAAGTAAAAAAACTAGAGCCAACTAAAATTCATTTGAGTGTTTTTAGTATTATCTATCATATTCACATATAACTCGATTCTTCGGCTTCAGGATCATTTTTTGTTTAACAAAATTTTGAATTATTTTTTGGTCCCCCCTGAGTACCCCTAATCAGTCGCTGAAGATCCAAGTTAATTAATAGAGAGCTGTGGTCAACTAAGTACCCTCAAATCTGCAACTGAAATCAGGAAAAAAAACATTTCTAAAAAAACACTTCATTCAATGAGTTAATATTACTCGAAATGTGACAATTATGTAGGCAAACATCGGGCGTTTTGAAGTCATCTTACGTGTTTTCATAGCTCCATGAATTCCCCTCAAGATGGCATTCAACTTTCGGCTCATCAGTAGACTCTCCTTTTGTGTACGTTCCAGCTCCGGATGAGTGACAGACATCATAGGAAATGATGAGGGTATTGGTTGCTAGAGTTGGGAGCTGAAAATAAGAATTTTGGGGAGTAAAAGCTTTTAGGAAAACTTACATGTTGCCATTCATGAGGTTGAGTCCATCCAACTTGACATTCATTTTCATGAGAATGAATTGGAATGTGCTCTTGGATCTGGAAAAATTGGATACGGCAAGTTTGCTGATAAGCGGCAAGCTTTTTAATAAAGTATTCGAAACAAAGTTCAAATTATCAACAGAAATTTCGATTTGTCGCTGGCCAACTTGCCCTATGCAAACCCGGCAAGTTGCCTTACAAATTTTCTGTAAACCAAATCAAACTCACTTCATCCTCTTCAATGTCTCAACAATAGCGATGTGCTGGATCATCCTTCCCATCCTTTTCTCCGCCAACTTAACTGTTCCATGACTCGGGTTGTCCAGCTTCTCATCAATGTAAATGACATATGTGTCACTGGTCATTTTTTCCAATTTCTGTAATCATTGATTTCATACAATTATTAATTTCCCGATCAGTCAGAATTCCTTCAAAACTGTTCCTTTTTTTTATTTGCAATGTGCTACCCTAGGGTACATAATTATCGAAAGTTTGGGACGGGGCGGTGCTTACATAGAACCCGAAAATGCAAAAATGCATGCTTCCTTGAGTAAATTTTACTTTTATCTGTGAAGACGTCGAGTTCGAATGTTACGTACAACAGAAAAATTGTTGAAAAGGTACCAGCACTCGATTATTGCCTATTTAGGAAAATTTTTTATTTTCCGAACTTCCGAGAATTTTTCTCAGAGACTAGAGGGCGGCTTATAGAAATATGAACCATAGGACTTAGAAGTGTTAGAGTAAAAAATATACATAATATAAACGTAAACAGACCGGTTTTTGAAAGTTTACAGAGCTCTACAAAGCAAAGCTTGATTTTCACAGATAATGTGCCTTCAATGTTGTTCAAAAAATTCAAGTACATCGTAAAGCTAATGAAAATAGATTTTGGGTCCAGAAATCTCTGATTCTAGACCTAATAATCAGGTTTTTAATCCCTTGATGAGAAAACTTGGAACTAAAATTTCAATTTTCTAGTTGAAAATAATTGATCGAAATTGATAATTGCGAAATTCATTCCAAATAATCATTGCTCTGAGCATGATTCGCAAGAAATTGCCGAGTTGAGGTTTCAAGTAAAAATTCAGCCTATTAGCTTGAAAAAACCAGTTTTCCGCACTAAAAAGCCAACGAAAAAAGAAAAGGAGAAACTCACTGTTTTCATCATCAATATTAAAAATAATCAGATTTGAGGCCATTAATCGGACAGCCAAAATATTCCAATGATAGTATAATAACGTTATAAAAAATCAGAAAGCGGAGAGACCACCCGACAGGGAGTCAGTAAAAAGAAAATGTGGCTTGGAAGGAAGAAGGAAGGATGGCCACATATCTGGGTAAGCACGAGAAGAGGCGAGCTACAATACAGCAGTGAAGAGGATGCGGAGAAGCAGAGGGTGACATGAAGCGGAGAGCACGACGAACCGACTGACGACTTAATTCATTTTCCTACAAAATTTGAGAATACCATTCCAGTTCCAACTGGTTTTCTAGGTATGGCTCTCAAAATTGGAGAATAATTTTTGTATTTTCATAATTTTCAGAACAAAAACATTTTTTCTTTAATAATTTTTTTATTCAGAGGATTCAGGTACTTTCAATTGTTTTTACACACAAGATAGAGATAACAAAAATTAAATTATGTACAGAACTAGATATTGAATGATGAAAAAATTATATTCAAGGAAGAAGCCATCGGATCACTGTTCTCGAGTGTGGAGGTAGCGGACGAGTTGAAAGCCGAGCAGAGAGCTTCTGAAAATTTTTTTAAATTAAAATTTAGGACAAAGAATCTCCACAAAACTCTATGCTTTAGTCAAAAAACTGTCCAAACCCGATGATTTTGACTGTTTCGTTCTACATTGTCTAATATAGCACAAATGCTCACCTTTCAAGCTGACTTGGATCTCGTTCGTGCGCTGATTGGTGATGACAACCATGGCCTGTGGTCCGTTGACCACACCATTAATGAAGAAACGGTCTGGAAAACTGGGAATTTTTAGGCTTAGGTTTTTCAGGTTTAGGCTTCTTAGGCTTAGGCCTGGCTTTAAAAACTCACTTTTTCAAATATAAATTAAAAATAATCAGAGTTGAGGCCTTTAATCGGACAGCCAGAAGATTCCATCAATAAATATAGAGAAATTATAGAAAATCAGGAGAAGGGGAGACCATGCCACAGGCGGTCAGAAAGTAGGGAGTAAAAGTGACTTGGAAAGGAGGAAGGATGGTCACGAAGTGGGGTCAACGGGAAAAGAGGCGAGACAATACGGCGTTGGAGAGAACGCAGACAGCAAAGGGTGACACAGAGGAAGAGAGCTACAGTCGACCTCCCGCTGTGGTTGTAGGAAGAGACCGGATGCTGCGTTGGACAGCCAGATAAATGGGGGGGGGGGGCTATGGAAAACTCTGTGTCTCTTTCAAAATCATTTTTTCCTCCCCCCCCCTTTCTTCAAAGTTGTTTTTGGCTGGCTGTTTTTTTCAATTTTCGTGGAATGATAATCTACTCTATATATCCTGGTTCGCCCCGAGAACCTTGCCTTTTCGATAGTTTTCATTTTCATCTATATCTTTTTTTGAGTAGGTATCCCAAAATTGGAGAATAGATTCCATTTTTTGACGATGAGTTTCTGCTTATTTTTGCTGAATGTGTATCATTTTCTTTTGCAGAAATAATAATCTTCAAAAGAAGAGAAAAATAGTTTATTTCCATGTTGGTTTTTTTTCCTGTTATCCTTCCCTCGCACCTGCGTTTACCTATCCCACTGTCAATCTCAACAAACCCAGAAAATTGAAAAAAAACTAACTCGGGCGGCTGTCTTCGCAGTCAAATTAGTGTGCTGAGAAAGACGACAAACAGTTGAGAAAGTCTCCCTGCCTTCTGATTATATATTATTTTACTATATTTATTAATGGAATCTTCTGGCTATCCGATAGATGGCCTCAAATCTGATTATTTTTAATCTTGACCTCAAAAAAAGTGAGTTTTTTTTGGGCTTTTTCAGGCGTGAGATTGGGTTAACAGGGAGAAATTAGTATGTGAATTTATAATTCATGAGACTATTTTCCAGTGAATCGCCTCCAAGGACAAGCCAACAACTTCAAAGTTCTCGTTGACTCCTTGGCACAACCTCCATTCCATCAACTTTATTGACCCATCGACTTTCCAACTTCAATTTTTCTTCAACAACTTTAACTGCACCAAGGACCAGTTGAGAGGGAGGAGGATGATGTGGAATCAAAAAGAGCGATCATAAACCACAGAGGAAATCGAGTTCGTCTCAAGAAACAAATCCATCAAGCGGAGAAACTCACTCCAGAGACCCCAGAATTCGAAGAGAAGTTCAAGGAGACTAAGGAATTGTGAGGCCTACACGGACGAGAGAATTAGTGATTTTCAAGCTCTGCAGAGTTAGATCATTTGCTGAAAACTCGAGAAAACACTCATAAAACTAATGAAGTTTATCAATATCTGAACAGGCAGACCCCCAAGAAGGCAGACTCACTGTGGAACCTAGAATAAAGACACACAAAATATTGTTGGTTCAGAACAGCAAATTTTGGCTGGTTGTAGTGAATGTATCTCTGTTAGGGGGTTTACGAAAAATTAAATATCGAAAAACACTGAAAATGGTAACTTGAATTTCGGAGATTCTCAAAAACTATCTATTCGACCCATCTAAACTCAACGAAATGCAAAAAAAGTGGACATTGTCAACATAAGCACCCGTACCATCTATAACCACAGGACCAAAAAGAAAGGAAGAAAAGCCAGTGAGTTTTCCTTATATAAATTTGTTTTGTCTAGAACAAACTGATATTGCTAAAGTCTTACTTCAAAATGTGAAGAGTCATTATCCAGATCCGAGTTGGTCATCTATTGAACGGAGAAACCACCTTCTTTGCCAAGAATTGAAGGAAATCGCTGCCAAAGTAGATGAGGAACAAGAGAAGCAGCTCCGTCTTGGATACATCTATGCAGATGAGGAGCAAGGACATGGAATTGATGATAACAGTGATAATGAAGTTGTCTTAGTAATTGCTTCTGGTATTCCACATTTTTTTCTTCAATTTTTTTTTGTAATCATAGATTGACGATACATCATAAAAAAGAGATTACAAATATTGTTTTTTTTCAATGTTTATCATAATTTGTTCGCTTTCATACCCCTTGTTCGGTCCGGAACTGTTTTTATCTTTTCTTGTACCAAGGTACAGCAACCTAACCTTATCAAAAAAACTGCCAGATAGGCATATTAGATTTTATTAATCCACCACTGTTGTAAAAAGAGGTGAACAAACACTTCAAATGCATTGAAAATCATTCAAACAATCCTCATGTGACACCAAACATCATAGCACCACTACCAACTTCAGAGTACTTAACTGGTTGAGTCGATGTTCAGACACCAGAGGTGGTTTTGACCTTCAGATCCACTCTAGAAGTATGAAAAAAATTTTTAAATGAAAGTCCAAACATCCCTCACAAGGTCAGAATGCATAGCAACACTCAAGAGTTCAGAAAACACTGCTGGTCGTTCAGATACCATAGTCGGTTCCGAACTTCGGATCGATTCCAGATGCTCCGAAAATGATCTGAGCAAATATATTTACAAGATGAATGATGTGAAGACGTTACGCACCCTATTTAGTTGTTCAAATAGGATGCCTGAAGTCATAAACCCTCGAATACCACTGGTGCTTTGGGATCTTTCAAAGGAACATCGCATCAACGGTATGTTATCATGAAAAACAATTATAAATCTTGTCATCACAGCAAAATTTGCAATCGATTTGCATTAATTTCAACTCGTTTACAATAATTGTGATATTTCATGGATTCTTGATCATCCGATCCAGAATTGAATTAGAATATTTTTTCCAAAAAATGTGGTTTTGGTATCATTCGATAGAGCTTTCTTTTCTGATCAAAATGATGTATATATCGATGGGTTTACTATCAAAAATAACGTTTTCGCGGCGAGACCCATTTCTGTCACGAGGGCATGTCCCTTTAAATTTCAAAATTTTTATTTTTCTTTTTTCCGATTTTTTTTGCTTTTTTGCTTGCGGAATCGTTGTTTTTGCGTGGAATTTCGCCGCAGAACTTGCGATTTGGGGTAACTTTTCGCGTTGAATAATTTTAACTCAGTTTTGAAGCGAATTTCTCAATGGAAACTTGGGTGAAATTAGAAAAAAAATGAAAAAATCGAAAAATCGAAAAATGTTTAATTTTTCGAGTTTTTTCTCAATAGATTGTGTTTTTCTTGGCTTTTAATATTTTTTCAAGCACTCGCCGACAAATTTCCGACAGTTAGAAAATATTCAATTTTTCAGTTGGGAAAAATGACTTCGAAATGGGGCAAATCGACTCTTACAGCCTTCAGAAGTCGATAATGGATGAGATGAAGGTAAAACAAAATTACCACCTTAATTTACTTTAATTGTGAATTTCCAGGGCGATCAAACTACTCTTCACTGCGACATTCGACATCGGATGGAAGAGGTTTCGATTTCAGGATCGGTAGTCAGATTCAGGATCGGTAGTCAGTTAGTTTATTTTTCTTTTCTGGGTTATTTGGGGTTGACATTAAGATAGGGAAAGATAGGCCGGGCTGAGAAAACGATAACTAGATGGTTGACGAGGGGATTGGCGGGTTGTGAATGTGTGGAATTGCTGTATGGAAATGCGGTGGTGTTGCGGTGGTGGGTGTTGTATGGAAGTGCTTTCTGGGGATAATGGGTGTTGTGACCGAGTGAGCAGTATTTGAGAAGCGTTTTTCGCGTTAGAGTGTGTTTCAAATGCATGGATGCTTCACAATAAAAGTAGAAAGAGGGAGGGAGCAAGGGGATTTGCTGCGAAATGAATCTTTTTTAAAGTTTTTTTTCTAACATTCTTCCAATTTATTTTGTTTTTGAGTTCCGCCTATTATTTTTAGTTTCACAGTTTTTATTTTTGAATATATATATATAGATCAAACCTCCGGCTCCTTTTGCTGTTTCGAGGTAAGTTCTCACTAAATGCTTTTGTCAACTTGGGAGACAGGATCAAGCTTTGACTCTATTTTCAGTCTCTAGACAGTGCCGACACTGTTGCCTGTCCCATCTATCAGTCCCTAGTTACAGCTCGTCCATAGGGTGATCGAACCACTCTTCAGACTATGTTGGTGTTGCAATCCGAGTTTCCGACTACGCCGACAAATGTTATCTCATTTTCGAATTACGCTATTTTTCTCTGTTTCCCAACGCTCCTACTGGTGTTTAACAGTTTTATGATTGCTGAAACATTTAACAGGGGTTGAAAGTATTTTCCGTGGTTTTGATTTGAATGCGTATAGCTTTTTTCGAATACTCATTGCAGTTGAATCTTTAACAACACACCTTTCTTTCCATTGGTCAGGGTTTCATCAGTTTAAGACGCATTCCATGGGAAAATTGAGCAAGCTTCGTTATAGCAATGTAATTAGGAAATTTAGAATCAGCTGATAAGATGAACAATAGGTATATAAGACCCCCTGAACACGATGGTACCCTTTATTTTTGACTCTGCCCTTTTCCAGTCCGAAAACCAACTTTTTTTCCTCGAATAGCTATCGATGTCTACTTTTCCGAAATCGATAGAAGACCCTTTTAGAAGCATTCACAGTTGTAACCAAGTTTCTAGCACTGCTCCTTCATGTTTAAAATTTGAGGTTTTTAAGAAAAATATCGATTTTGATATTTCCATATAAAATTCTGTTCTGCTGCCCCGTGTAACTTATAACAAAAAGACAGAAACATACAGAAACAAGTGTGCAAAACAATGCAATTTTTTCCCCGGGTTTCCACTGAAAAAAACCATTTTTTTATTAAAAAACAGTTGATCACGATTACAATTGATAAAAATTGGAAAACAAGTGAAAAAAAAAGTTTTAAACTACTTGGGGCTTTTTAAATTGAATTTTTTGGCTTTTTTTTTGCTTTTTACACACCAAGTGAATAAACGTAAAACAATTTCGATGCGGTGACTCGAAGTTCGCTTCTTTCTCTCAAAAATTCTCTAATAACTCATGTTCGACATGTGATTTTCAGAGTCAAATCGATCGGGAGAGCCTTGACAGTTAAAAAGAAGAAACGGACGCTTAAGGAATTCACATCGAAAAATGGAAAAATTGTGCTTGGTGTCTCGAAAAGACAACGGAGTGTGAGAGGGAACCTGAGTGATGCGGCAGAAGATGAAAAGGTAGAGGAGAGCAAAAAGGAGAAAGAAGATGCGGAAATCGAGGAATATGGAGAGGCCAAAGAGAAGGACAATAAAAAAGAAGCAGAGCTGGAAGATGAAGAGGAAGGGAAGGAAGAAGAAAACGAGGAAGAGGCGGAAGATCAAGAGGAAGAGGTGGACGAAGAAGACGAGGAAGAGGCGGAAGATGAAGAGGAAGAGGTTTTTTCCAAATTGCTCATGCCATTCGCGCGTCTCACACTGCTCAGAAACGTTCAAAGGCTGGCGATAACCATGAGGCTGCCGATTTCGGAAGACGAAATGAACACCAAGCTTACCCCAAAATATAAGATTTTCAAAACGAGCGGCATCAGTGCACTTCTCCAACAATCGATCCGGATGATGGAAACTTGTGAACATGCCAAGACCAGCCCCGATGTCCAATACCTCGACACCGTTCTCGGCATGCTTCTTCACACATTGCGCGACAGTTCTTTGGACGATTTCGATGAGATCCGAAAAGTTTTGAATAAGTTGGTTCAAAAATTGGAAGGAACACGAAAGGTAGCCAAACGTTTATTTCCACTCAAGTAGTCTGTTTCTGTGTTGAGTCCTCGGTCACTAAAAAAATCACAAAAAAAGGTTTTTAGTGGAAACCCGGGAAAAAAATTGTTTTGCACACTTGTTTCTGTCTTTTTGTTATAAGTTGGACGGGCAGCAGAACAGAATTTTAGATGGAAAACTGTTGAAACTGATGAAACCCGGTCCATTGAAAAGAAACGGTGTGACGTTAAAGATTCAACTGCAATGAGTACTCGAGAAATGCTATACGTAAATCACGGAAACTAGTTTCAACCCTTGGTAAATCTTTCAGCAATCATCAGACTGTTAAAAATCGGAACGAGCGCTGGGAAACAGGGAGAAAAAGCGTATTTCAAAAATGAGATAAAATTTGTCGGTGTAGTCTGAAACTCAGAATACAACACCAACATAGTCTGAAAAGTAGCTCAATCACAGAAAAAATTTGAGAAAATATCAGTAAAAAAATCCAATCCGCAGCAAAAATTACTACTCTCTTTCTCTCTCTACTCTTACTATGAATAATCCGACCCGCCAATCCCCTAATCGTGGCTGAGACGGAATGCAAATCATGACTATAGAAATGCAGTTGTATATGGATTGGAGCAATTAGGACACGAAACAAAGTAAGTTTTTTCAATATTTTCGATTCCTACTTTTAGTTCTAATTTCATGTACTTGTCTTTTTTCATCCAATAGTTGGTTGACGAAATTGATTATGACATACAGCTGCAAAATGTTCCAGAAATATATGGACGTGATGAACTGAACCTGAGTTTATGTGCTGAATTTGAACTTTGTCTTACATTTTCTTCCGATTCTTGTCTCTGTTCTATCCCACTTTGACTACATAATTTTGTTCGATTCCAACTTGAATTGTTTAGCCGATACCACCAATTTTTCGTGTTCTTTCTATGTCACAGCTCATTAAGAGTTGTTTCCATTCACCTGTACAAGACTAGAACTGACGCTTTTTGATTATCGAACCCGAAATAAATGGAATATTTTACATTACCAAATCTTTCTCAACATCTTTGACATCATTTCTTCATATGAATCAACTTGATTTTTTCAAAAACGGTCACAAACAGAAGTAACGAGAAACTGGTTGAACAACAGAGTTGGTCTTTTCCTTCAAAATCTTTTAGGTATATTTCTGTTCACTCGGAAAAAATTTGAATTTATTTGTTGAAAGAAATCGTCCTGGTCATGATTATACTTTTCTGAACCGTCTCGAAATGCTGATTTCAAAGATAACAATTTCGTATTTTTAGGTTCAAAACTAGCCGAAATACGTTGATTTTCGAATTTTTATTCCGTAGATCAAAAATAAAAATATTCAAAACCTGGTCATGATTATACTTTTCTGAACCGTCTCGAAATGCTGATTTCAAAGATAACAATTTCATATTTTTAGGTTCAAAACTAGCTGAAATACGTTGATATTCGAATTTTTATTCCGTAGATCAAAAATAAAAATATTCAAAACCTGGTCATGATTATACTTTTCTGAACCGTCTCGAAATGCTGATTTCAAAGATAACAATTTCATATTTTTAGGTTCAAAACTAGCCAAAATACGTTGATATTCGAATTTTTATTCCGTAGATCAAAAATAAAAATATTCAAAACCTGGTCATGATTATACTTTTCTGAACCGTCTCGAAATGCTGATTTCAAATATAACAATTTCATATTTTTAGGTTCAAAACTAGCCGAAATACGTTGATATTTGAATTTTCATTCCGTAGATCAAAAATAAAAATATTCAAAACCTGGTCATGATTATACTTTTCTGAACCGTCTCGAAATGCTGATTTCAAATATAACAATTTCATATTTTTAGGTTCAAAACTAGCCAAAATACGTTGATATTCGAATTTTCACTACGTAGATCAAAAATAAAAATATTCAAAACCTGGTCATGATTTTACTTTTCTGAACCGTCTCGAAATGCTGATTTCAAATATAACAATTTCATATTTTTAGGTTCTAAACTAGCCAAAATACGTTGAAATTT
>GL379969.1:8537-118604 GCA_000143925.2 Caenorhabditis brenneri
TTTCTGCAGCTTCAACAGTAAAATTTCAATATTTGGTCTTTCTGAGCTCAATTTTGATTTTTTCTCGATCTTTTTTTTTAAATGCTCCTCTCGGTGAGACGAATACCGTGAGGGTCCGTCTCGTCATCTAGGTCTTACGTATCACATCGTTAAATCTAGAATAAGGCCTATTTTGCACCAAAATCGGTTTTTCCAGCCTAACTCTGTCATTTTTGAAGATTATATGATCTTTTTTTTACCAAAATGATCCACTCAGTGAGAGGAATCCACTAAGGGTTCGTCTCGACATCTAGGTCTTACGTATCACAGTTTTAATTCCAGTGTTAGACCTATTTTGTACTATAACTCTTTTATACCATAACATTTCTGTCTGATATTGGAAATACTCGCTTGTGCAGGATTGTATTATTCATAAATATAATTGAAAACTGGAAAAAACTTTTCCTAAAGTCGATATTCATAGTCATGCAGTACCTCCTCATCATGGCCGCGCGGCCACGGCACTATCTTTCTTATCTCTAACTTTCAAACAAAGGTAAGATCTCGGGGGTTTAGCTCAGTGGTTGTAGTCTTGTCTATCAAACAGAAGGTGCTGGGTTCAACTCCACCGAGTGGGAAACCTTTTTTTCTATTTTTTTATTCGACATTTCAGCTTTTTAGGTTTCTCCTTTATTAGTTCGTACTCAAATTACTTCGTTAAGAACGCTTGAACATAGTAATATCATTGAAATCCTTTATTTTTATCTTGTTTCATTAGCAAAAATTAAACTACAGAATTCAGAAAAACTACAAAAGGGTCCCCCCTTATGAAAAAAATTGAAAAAAAAAACGGTTTGTGAAACCACACCCCCTCAGACGAAGGGTCAACAGTCGAACCCGCACTTAGGCGCCGGGGCTGGCGTCAGCTTCAAGTTCGCTACCGACTGCGCCATACATGCAGTGCGCGAGAAACGCCCTCTATGCCATATATAAAGCCGAGAGAAAAAAAAACGTTGTAACTTCTGAACCAAGTCAGTATCAAAAGTTTAACATTTATTTTAGGGTTTCTGGGGGTCTAATTTTTCATATAAGACATGGTCAATTTTTTCCCTTCGGTCCTCCTTTAATACAGCGGTGTTTAAAATGTCATGATGATAACTATAATTTTTTCCAGCTTTATTTTTTTCTGTTAACTTTCCGTTTTCTGTTTTAGTTTTATTTTGAGCTCTCAAAAGCATTTCTAAAAGACTTAGGAAACACACGGCACAAGAGGAGCAAAAGTCGATCCGGATGAGTGCTGGAAAATATTTTTTCAGTCCCGAAAAAGTTATATTGGGTCCCGCATATTTCATGGGTCCCGGGTATTTTCTTGGGTCCTCTATCTTTAAAAAATTTGTCCCGGATATTTCAATGATCCCGTCTATTTCCACAAGCCCCGGGTATTTCCAAGGGTATTCTATCCGGTAAAAGAAGTCCCCTATAATTCTATGGGTACCGGAAAAAAAGTTATTGACCGGGTTTCGGATAAGAACGAATATTTCTTTGCATCGCTGAAATAGCTATTGCACCGTCCAGGTGTCTTCGTTACTTTGCACCGCCATTTTAACCAATACACCGCTATTTTGTTTTTTTTCTTTGCACCGCCGTGCTGTCGCGTTTGCACCGCTGGAATCTCAATACACCGCTGTATTTTTAAACACCGCTGCATTTTTCAAAACACCGCTCAGTTCATAAAGAGCCGAAAAAATAGCGCAGTCTATAAAGAAAAGCAGGGTCGGAGCGCTGTCTCGGCCGCATGGCGCAGTCGGTAGCGATTTTGGTGATCTGTCAAAACAAACCCGTGTTCAAACACACCAAATATACTGTCAGATTCCCAAATTTTTTTTTCAAACAAAGAAAAAAGTTTTCAAATATACGGATTTATTTAGAATGGACTTTAAACTTTTCAATACCAACATTAAAACGGTTTGCATAAAATTGAGTGCGTATCTTGAACAAGATGGAATAGGGTAGAACTCTGGTTCGAAATCCGCCCAGGCTAATTACCAATTCTCTTCAAAGTGGTCCATAAAATTAACTTTAAAAAAACAATTAAACTTCGGCAAAATCAAAAATCGGAGGCGTACTAATCACAAAGTTGCCTGCAACAGAAAACGGTTATTTTAGGGAAATTGAATTCAAATTGAGCACTCACCAGAATAAATATACAGTTTGATGGTATAAATGAAGTGAATATATATGATAAAAATCAGATGAAATATGTGTAGAATAAATGAAAATATAAAAATCAGAAATAATCATATTAATTTAGGTATACTTGACACAAAGTTACCAGGGTAGAAGAATGAAACAAATTCTGAAAATAAGGAGGCGGGGAGAAAAAGAAAGAGAAATCGACTAGAGAAAGAGACATTTTGGTGTTTTCACAGAATTCGTATAGCAAAATCTCACGCTTTGTAGGATCTCAGATAAGTCACGCGGAAATATCACGAGTATCTTGATCAGTTTCAAGCCACTGCATTTTTTTTTCGTATAGCAAGATGTCGTTTTTTTTCTCGTTCTCGGAAAAAAGTGCAGAGATAACGCAAAAATTGGAAGCTCTGACAAAATTCATATTGCAAAATCTCACGCTTTCTAGGATTGAACCCGATTCGGGTACTTTTGTTAATTTGATGATTTATTGCTTAATATTATTCGACCTTTGTTCCCTTTTCATTGTAAACTTTGTACTGTGTAGCCTTTCTTCCGCATTCTTCTTCTGTTTTTCTGTAATCTTTAGGTCTAGACTCTCAAGCTTCCCCATCAATCGACGCCGCAATATTGATGAATCATGCAATATTGCGGCCCCCGCGGCATGTAGGCTCCGCCCACTGCCGACCGATTCCTTCTTTCCATTTCTTTTATATAAAGCTAACTTTTCCACATCTTATATAATTTTCCCTATTTTTTCTTATTTTTCTTTGTTAATTTCTTTGTTAACTCTTTTGTATACTTGTTTTGTAATCTTTTTCTTATTGTTATAAAAGGTTTAATTACCCAAGTTTGAGGTTCGCCTCCCACAACATCTACACCGACAACTACATCTACTACACCGCAAAAGACTACGAACTACCAGCCACTTTATGGTGCATTAGGATTCGAGACCGAGTGACACAGACCCGCGTGGCAAATCAATCGAAAACGACAAACGAGGAAAACGAAGAAGTGAGTATATTCGACGTTTTTTTCCTAATTGCACGATCACGCGCACCGCATGAAAAAGCACGACACCCTTGCACGGCACTATGTTGAAATCACGATTAGCGACAACGACAAAGAAAATGAACGCTTTAAATGCGGAGATCGACGGACTACAAGCGGGAATCCACTCCCTGCAACGAGCGACATACGAAATCTACGCCCAAGAAGAGGGGAAAATCTGGATGTCCATAGAAGCGTTAGGAAGTCGTATCGAGAATCTCGAGCGAGAACTATTGGTTTTTGAACAAGCGGAGCACGATATCGAAGCTGGAGACACTGTCAATACGGACAAATACGAGCGACAATTAGCATTGATTGTTGAAGCCCTAGAAAATGGACATACAACGATGATTCAGCTAAAAGGTCACCAAAAACGATTTGCGGCAATGAAACCAAAGTCTTCAACTACCGAAACAAGAAGCTCTACCATTCAGGACAAGGAGACCCGTTCTGAATCAACGACTCCACACGAACAAAAACTTCCGCCCGTCAAGATCCCAAAATTCAAAGGAGTACGATGGGAATGGAAGAATTTCTGGACCATTTTTGACGAAGTCATTGGGAAGAGCAACTTGAGTCCACTCCTGAAGCTCAATAATTTGGTCAATAACCTGGAAGGAGACGCAAAGGAGTTGGCAGCGAGATATCAACTAACAGGCGACAATTATGACAAAGTTGTAGCCCTACTCAAGGAACGATTCGATGACCGCACTGCAATCGTAAACGAATTGAACCAGCAATTATTGGAAACGAAAGCAAGCGACTTCAAGATTGCAGCCCAAAGGAAACTTTGGGACACTATGCGAACGATTTTGGACCAACTCCGAGGATTGGAACAAAATACCGAGAACGACATGATAAAGAACCTGGTAGTTAAGAAGTTTAGCTATTCCATCCAGGAAGAAATCTATCGAGAGAAGCTGAAGCTTCAAAACGAGAGCGAATGGACAATCGAAAAATTATCGAACGACATCGAAGCTATTGTCAAACGAAGTGAATACATATCGATGCAAGTTGGACGAGAAGAGAAGAAGAAAGACTCCAAAGAGCGACGAAATCAGCCGAATTCTAAAACTCAGCCGAGCCCAGAGGCAAAGGACGGTTTTCAATTGGAATGCATCCTTTGTGGGGGCTCACATTACTCATCAAATTGTGAAACAGTCTCCGAGATAACGGAGCGACGCAAAATCCTGGACAAGAAGCAAGCTTGTGTAGGATGCTACCGCATGATAACTCCCAGACACGAGAAAATGGGATGCAACCTCAAATATTTGTGCAAAAATGGGTGCAGCGAAAAACACCATTACACCTTGTGTCCGAAGACAAAGACACAAGCAAGCCAAAAGAAAGCAGCAGGCGAAGACAAACAGACGAAAGGTCACAACCATGCAAATCTAGTGTCTGTCCAAGAAGAAAAAGAGACGGACAACCACGAAGAAGAAGAACAAGACACCGACATGGAGAATGAAACAAGGGACGAACAAGTTCTGACGGTGAAAGGAAATACGTCGTTTTTAGCAACAATAAAAGCAGAAGCTCTCAATCAAAAAACTGGGAACTGGGAAACGATATCGATTTTATTGGACTGCGGAGCGACTCAATCCTTTGTGGATACAGCTTTGATGAATGAATTGAATCTTCCTCACGAGAACACGGTATTTCTGACTGTGCAGGCTTTCGGGGAGAAGAATCCGAAACCAAAACTCTACCAGAAAACGAAAATTCAGCTCAAGCTACCTGATCAAATCATTGAAGCCGACGCATTAGTGACCGAGATGCTAGCAGGAACGATGAAGAAGGCACCACTTTCCAAAGATGACATGATGTTCATCATCAAGAATGGATTGAAAATGAACGAGGGAGCGATGGAAACGACGACGCGACCAAATATGATCCTCGGGACGAACTTGCTGAGGAAGATTTGGCAAGGAAGCATGTTAGACTTACCATCCGGAATAAACCTCGTTGACACGGTTCTGGGGTACACGACGATGGGACAAGCAGAGGAGCAGAAGGCATTACCGACGAACCAAAATCTCGTGATAGGGATAGACATGGAGCAACCATTAGCGATGGATCCAGAGCCACTTCAGCACGTCTTTATGTCTCACGCGAAAGAGGAAAGCGGACCAGACAGCGATAACGAGAATAAAGAGGCAGCAGATCTACGAATGGAAGATTGCCAAAGAAGCGATATGGCAATGAAAGCTGAAAACGAGTTTTCGGGACCGCTCAACGATGAAAAGGAACGAATGATACAGGAAACGATTGCATTTTTCAACAAGACGATCGAAAAACGAGAAGAAGGATACTTTGTGAGGCTTCCTTTCAAACCCCACTCAGGAATCCCCGACAACCGAGCGATTGCAGTGAAACGATTAATAAATGTGGTTAAATACAACACCGAAGAGGTGTTGAAGCAGATGAACGACATATTCGAAGATCAATTGAGTAAGAAGATCATCGAGAAAGTGGTCGACGAAACAAAGAGCCAAGGGTTGCTACATTATAGCCCACACCAACCAGTGCTCACACCACACAAAACAACCACCAAATGTAGAGTGGTGATCGACGGATCGAGCCATTTCAAAAATGAGCAATCTTTGAACGACATAATTAATCAAGGACCAGTCATTTTGCCAGATTTGGTCGAGATGCTGATTCGATTCCGATCAGGAAAGACCGTGATGTTGGCGGATGTCGAGAAAGCGTTTCTCCAAGTTCACCTACACGAAGAAGATCGGGACGCGACGAGAGTATTATGGTTACGCGATTACAAACAACCTCCCACAAACGACAATATTGTGGTATACCGATTCACGAGAGTGTTGTTCGGACTAAACGTGAGTCCGTTCCTGTTAGGAGCAACAATCGAGTATCATTTGAAAAACCATGCCGACCAGCAATTGGCAAGGAACATATCGACGAACCTATATGTGGACAACCTCGTTCTGACATCGGACGGAGACACTGAAGAACTTTTCCGACTTTACAAGATGTCGAAAGATACATTTTCCGAAATGAAGATGAATCTCAGAGAATTCATGAGCAATTCAGCGAGTTTTAACCAGTTAGTAGCCGACAAGGACAGAGCGAAAGAGAGCCAAACCAAAGTCCTTGGCGTGAGTTGGGACGCAGAAAACGACATCATTAAAAGTTCTGTGGCCATGAAAACTTCAGCCGAAGCCTCTCGACGAGTGGTGGCAAGAGCGATTTCCGGAGTGTTTGATCCTTGCGGATGGCTAGTCCCAATACTCCTGCCATTGAAACTCTTTCAAAGAGCGCTATGGGTCGGTAGCTACGGATGGGATACTCCACTATCACCAGAACATCACGAAGAATGGACTCAGTTAACATCAAGGATCAACGGATTTGATCGGATGCTGAGCAGACACGGAATCAGCAAATCCAACGGGAACACGTTGGTCACATTCACAGATGCAAGCAAAGACGCAATTGCCTGCTGTACGTACTCGATCAAGGATTATCAATCAACTCTCCTGTATGCTCGATCCAAAGTCCGACCACTCAAGGAATCGTGGACAATTCCAAAAATGGAACTCCAGGCCCTAACCATGGGAGTTGAAGCAAGCAAAAAATGTTGGCGAGCAATGCAGGACGGAGATATCAAGGTGGACGAGAGCTACATTTTATCCGACAGCGAAATTGCACTGGCTTGGGTAAAATCCAGCCCAGATCGACAAGAAGTAGGAATACTAGTATCGAATCGACTCAATACAATTCGACGAAACGTTGAGGACATGTCGACCCTACCGATAAAATTTGGATACGTAGCGACGAAAAGCAACCCAGCTGATATTGGGACAAGAGGTTTATTACCAGAATCCGAATCAGAATCGATCTGGTGGAAGGGGCCGAAATTCCTGACACAACCGGTAACACAATGGCCACACAAGGACACTTTCTTCCAACTGGAAACAGAAGAGACCGTCATGATTGCAATCGACGGACCAGACGGAACGAGAGATCCGGGACCTACCTACGTTTACAATTTCGAACGAACAAACTCGCTACCAAAGCTGAGGAGAATCGCTGTCTACGTTTTACGATTTGTTTCGTATCTACAACGACGCCTACCAAAGGAACGAATCGACGTGATGAACGAACGCATTGCGGAATTATCCAAAATGTCAACAGGGGAGATTTCGACAATCGAGATAGCAGCCGCACGCATGTCTTTAATCAAAGATACACAGAAGCAGTTCTCGAGCAAGGATTTGAAAAAGCTTCACGATCTACGACCGAAGATAAATGACGAAGGGATAATTGTATGCCCAGGAAGACTGGAAAAGGCAGACCTTCCCAACGAGACTAGAGAACCAATTCTCCTGCTGCCCGAGTGCAGGTTGAGCAAACTAATGGTGTATGAAGCCCATGGTTGTTATCACAAACCATTGGACCACACAATGGCGGAAATCAGACGAACTACCTGGATACCTAGACTAAGGTCTGTGGCAAAAGGGGTTTTGAGAAAATGTGTTCCCTGTCAGAAACAGACAAAACGACCATTCCTTTATCCCGAGACAGGACAGCTACCAGCTTACCGAGTCAACGAGAGCTACCCATTTGAAACGACTGGCTTGGACTATTTTGGTCCGGTGAAGTACATCAACGAGGGTGGAGAAGTTGATGACGCACATGGAGCAATCTTTACTTGTGCAACCACCCGACTCATGCACTTGGAAGCAGTTCCGGATGAGACAACCAAATCTTTCGTTCAAGCGTTCCGCAGATTTTGTGCTTTACGAGGGAGACCGAGACGAGTTATCAGTGACAATGCACCTACATTCGTTCTCGGAAGTAAGCTGATAACCGAAGCAAGCAATGGACATTCGTTGTCAACAGAAATGCAAGAGTTTCTGCTACTAAACGAAATCGATTGGAGATATATCAGTCCATATGCCCCATGGAAAGGAGGGCTATACGAAAGAATGGTCAAGATGGCCAAGGATTCATTCAAAAAAGGAATCGGACGGAAACTCCTCACCTTCGAGGAGCTATGCACCGTATTTTACGAAATTGCCGCGTCAATCAACTCCCGGCCATTGACTTATGCGGAAGATGACATCGATTCAACGAGCACGATCCGACCTAACGACTTTATCTATAAAGGGTTCCGAACGACGCTTCTATGGGACCAATTGATAGAAAACAATGACGAATATCGACCGTCCCGAGAAGCTATGATTGCACTCACCAGGACGGAAACTCTACGAGGCTTACAATCATCCATCGAGTCGACACAAGTCATCTGGACTATCTGGAAAGAGAAATACTTGGCGGAACTACGAGAACGACATAAGCGCCAGATTGATAAGAAACGAGGACATCATGCCATCCCTAAAGTAGGACAACTCGTTTTTGTGTGTGATGAAAATCACACTCGCGATTGGTGGAGAATGGGAAGAGTCGAGAGAACAATCGAGTCAGGAGACGGAGCCATCAGAGAAGTACATCTATGGGTGAAATCGGCAAATCGCAATGGACGACATATCATCAAAAGACCACCCAACCTATTGGTATCGATGGAACTGAACGGAAGTGACGAGGAATATGTTCAGGAAATTCCGGAAGAAGAAATGATGGAACCCGACACATAATAGTGAGAAGAACGACGACACGGATATTTCGAAAAATGACGAGACGCGTCAAATGGTCGAAGGAACAAATGAGGAGGAACACCGAACCCAGTACTCAGGATAGAAGCACGGGCGGAGGATACAACTTACGAAAACGAAAACCGACGAACTATCAGGAGCCGTCAGAAGACAACGAGTTTTTTGTACAGTATTCCTTTCCTCAGATGAGTTCAACTACCATGATAACTCTTATGACTTTAATGACGTTATGCGTATTGCCATTCGCAGCAACGACACGATCGGAACTAGAGATTGGATGTACAAATACCGGCCTAACGATACCAATGAGCTATGAAAACTTTGAGGCGTGTGTCAGAGACTACTGCACCAGCCGAGCAAAATTAAAATGGAATCTAGCAGGACCGACCGAAGTGTGGATACCGATGGCTCTGAAAACGAGATCTCATGTGGCCACAGTAAAAATCTATGACGGACACAGTATCGAAACCTATGAAAAACGATGCCCAGCGATATCCACGTGTGAAGCAATCGAATGTGTGTTCTGTCTACAAAACATCTTGAATCCAGAATGCTCTCCATATTGGGCATGGATCGGACTAGGAGGACTCCTGTACTGCATAGGATTGATGCTATATTGCTGTTTCCAAGTACAAATCAGATTAGGGGATCCGATTCGAGTCGGTTGGCGAATGCTGAAGATTCCGGTGAGAGCAGCAGTAAGATTCGGATGGAGCTACTGGAGGAACAACACAGGAGAAACCAATGGGGAGCCACAACACAGGAGACATTCATGGGCGCTTCGAGTGAGGGAATCGATCGTACTTTTTACGATAATCCTTCTCGTGAAACCAATGCACGGATGTCAGGAAGTTGAGGTTATCAATCAGGCAACGAAGGAGTGCATCCTGAACGAAAACGAGAAAAAGTGCACCTTTTTCACGGAAAACATTATACATCTGAATCAGGTACAACGAGAAGCTTGTATACGCATGAATCATAATGGAACGACGTTCCAAGAACTCCGAGCAAAGTTTGTGGAAACCAAGCTACGATGTTTGAAAGAATCAGTGGTGTTCACCAAGGACGTGGAGATCAAGGTCTGGAGCACTAAAAGATGCCCTCATATGGGTTCCTGCACTGATGAGAAATGTGCCAAGATTAATCGAACAAGCAGGATTCCGGAATTGGAACACACGCACGGTTATGTGGGAACAACAGCATGTGTCGAAAGTTGTGGTGGACCGGGATGTGACTGCTTTTTCCCAAGCTCTGCATGTCTTTTTTACCGAATCTATGCCGTACCGAAGTCGAACGATATCTTTGAAGTCTTCAAATGCATCGAATGGAGCAAAAGCATGAAGATTCATGTAACGACAACGACGTTGAACTCCAAAACGAACGAGGCAGAGAAAAACAAGGTGGAGTTGCTGCTGAACCAGCCAGTGTCTATTGATGGACATACGATCACTGCAAGTTCTATTATTACGACTCCATCACCGATATTGGACACCTGGTTTATAAGAAACGGAACGGATACCGCAACATGGTCAAACTTGCAACTCCCAGCGTTTCAATGCTACTCGGAACAATTGGCGATTGGTAACAACTGCCAACCGAATGCGCCGTGCCAATGCGCTCCAATAGAAAGCGAAGTCAGATGTACATGCCCCGACCACAACCTTACGGAACATTTTAACACAATCCAGTATCGATTACCTATTCAAAAAGGCCATTGGAAGCTGACCCGACAAGAAGACTCAGTAATTGCCACCAGTGGTGAGGAGATATCGACTGAGATCGTGATTCGTTCCGAAGGAGAAGCTGATATTGAGATTATGAAAGATGAAGATCAATGCTCCGTAGAAGCCGATCACATCACGGGATGCTATTCGTGTGCAGAAGGTGGTCAGGTGCTACTTACCTGTACTTCCAAGAAGAGATCAACTATAGCAACGATACAATGTGGAGAACGAATGTTCACAGTACCTTGTTCACCAAAAGGGATACGAAATGAAATTCATCTTTTTTCGGAAAGAGCCCAATTTCATGAACGATGTGTGGTGACATGTGGAAGCGAGCCAATGGCATTCCAGATCACAGGAATACTGAAATATACTGGGTCAATTTGGACTTCGGCATACAGGATGATCGAAGGAAACAGTTCCATTTACAATGAAATCAACCTACCGGATTTATCGCATTTGGGAGATGGGTTTGGGACGTTCCTCAAAACAGGACTTGTGGTCGTAGCAGTGGTAGCCATCATCTTCCTAACTACCTACCTAACCATATTTTCCTGCTTCACAAAAGCGGCGACAACGGTTGGACTGTGGATTATCAAACTTCTAATCAAACTTCCCTATAATGCCGTACGGGGAGCGATACAGTTTTTTTGGGATCGACGAGGAGGAAGAACGAGACACAAAACTCCTCGATATACAGTATGAAGGAGCCGGCGATTGGACCACAATCTATACGAAAACAATCCACACCAACGAAACATGATCGAAACCGAAGTGATGTATACAACCAACGATTACGCATGAACTGGGCTCCTGTGATCTTTGCATGTCTTTGCATGATGTCGCATTCTGTTCAACAACAATCATTGAAGAACTTTACAGAAATGTCAGCGGGAAGTCAACCTATGAGCTACCGACGTCAACAGCTACAACGATTGGCAGTATCTTTGAAAAATCGACGCGATAAGGCTAACGACACCGAGAACGAATTCAAAGAACTAGTGGCAGATCGCACAAGAATTATCGCTGGATGGAAGACTCGCGACCGAACACCGAAATGCGAATTGATGAACGAGATCCTGCGGAAACAAATCGCCATCGACACTAGAACAACGACGTATCGAAAACTACAGCAGGAGTTCCAAAACGACCTAAACCGACTCGAAGAGATGGTCCGTTACGATGTCTTCAAGCGAGGAGAGATTGACGACGAACTTTTCAACCGAGGCGTCTGGATAGAAGCTTGGACGAGACAATTCCAGGAAGAACTAGAGCTAATGGAAGAAGACAAGAAAAGGATCAACAACGAGATGACAGAACTATTGAGCGAGGTCGAAATCGATATGGAGCAAGATCGTATGGATAAGAGGAACTTGGCCCACCGACTTGAGCTATATGGGAAACTTATTCACGATCGGCTCTGGAAGCTGGAACAGCTAATTCAAAAGAATCTACCGGCGCCGGCAGCCTGCTCTAGAGAGAGCACCCCAGAAGTTCACGTGATCAGCTCAGATCTGATCAAAGATATAGCGACCGAAATGAACTATATCGACGACCGAGCAACGACGAACGAAACCAGAACCGAAAGATCGAGGAGCAGTTCACGACACTCCTCCAAGAGTAGAGAAACTGAATTCTCAAGAACTAAGGACAGCCGAACTCCATCGCCTAGAAGGGAGAGGAAGAGAAGCATGGATAGGAGATCTCAAAGAAGTAGGCAGAGAAATCGATCAGACTCCAGATCACCGAAGAGACACGATTACGAACGAAATAAGGGACCTGTAGTGAGAATCATCCTCAGACCAAACGAAGACAGGCACTTATGTCGCACAAAGTGTGTTTTTTGTGGAGATAAACACCTCTCAAACGAATGCGGGAATATACCCACCATCGACGAGCGACGACGCATCATCGAGGACACCAAACGATGTGTTCTGTGCCTCAACAAACATTTTCCAAATCCCTGTAACAAACAGAGAGCGAGATGCGGTTTTTGCGTACGAAGCGGATACTACGACGAAGCCGATACCCATCACGCGTCGTTATGTGCACGACCTACAAACCGATTCGAGCGACAACACTAAGCGAGCAACGACATCCTACTAACCGATTCGAGCGACAACACTAAACGATGAACGACATCCAAATCAAGAACTTGGGCGAGGCGGGGAGTGAACCCGATTCGGGTACTTTTGTTAATTTGATGATTTATTGCTTAATATTATTCGACCTTTGTTCCCTTTTCATTGTAAACTTTGTACTGTGTAGCCTTTCTTCCGCATTCTTCTTCTGTTTTTCTGTAATCTTTAGGTCTAGACTCTCAAGCTTCCCCATCAATCGACGCCGCAATATTGATGAATCATGCAATATTGCGGCCCCCGCGGCATGTAGGCTCCGCCCACTGCCGACCGATTCCTTCTTTCCATTTCTTTTATATAAAGCTAACTTTTCCACATCTTATATAATTTTCCCTATTTTTTCTTATTTTTCTTTGTTAATTTCTTTGTTAACTCTTTTGTATACTTGTTTTGTAATCTTTTTCTTATTGTTATAAAAGGTTTAATTACCCAAGTTTGAGGTTCGCCTCCCACAACATCTACACCGACAACTACATCTACTACACCGCAAAAGACTACGAACTACCAGCCACTTTAAGGATATCAGATAAGTTTGGATGAAAATACATGTTGAGTCAAGGAGTTTACCATTTAGAAAAAACTGGAAATGAAGTTTTGATGATAACTCTATGAATACATTGGCTGCGTTTATATTATGCAAGCTCTAGAATCAAATTGTACACGGCCTAATTTTTTTGAAAGATTTCTGTATCCACACTACATAAGCACTTTGAATAAGTTTGTAATACACGAAAACTAATCACAATATTTTTCATCTGCCATCATTCATTTGACTGCCAAGTTTTATTCTAATTTTGTAACCAAAACAGTGTAATACAAACTGTTCTAATAAAAAAAGTAATTTCTATCAAAAATGTGAAGAAACAAGTTTTTTTCGCTTTATCATCATACTCCAAGCTCCCTGTTTCAGTGTTTTAAAAAAATAGATGTCTCTTTTTCGGTTTCCTTAAAACTTTCGAAAACATTTTGATTGCCACAAAAAGCATAATTTCGAATAATTGGATTTATTAAGAATAAATTTAAATTCCTCATTAACATTATAAAAACGGTTTGTATGAAGCTCACAGATATGCGCGGACCTGAAAGTTGTTGAACATAATGACGCTGAGAAATAGTTAGCCCCTACCTTGATCCCCTTCTTCTCGACGATTGTTGATAATATCTGGTTTGTTTTCTGAAGCCGCCGAGAATTATGACAAAATCTGTTAATAGTGGTCCGAATATTTGATAAAAAGAACAATAAAACTCAGAAAAATCAAAAAATGGAGGCGTACTAATCACAAAGTTGCCTGAAATAAAAAAAAAGTGAGAAAATTGTTAACAAAAAACTGACCACTTACCAGAATAATTATTTCAATTGATGTTTTAAATGAGGAGAATAAATATATGATAAAAAAATGGAATAGGTATATGAATAGAATAAAGTGGTATCCAAAACTTAGAAATAATCATATAAATTTAGGCATACTTGACACAAAGTTACCAGGGAAGAAGAATCATACAAATTCTGGAAAAAAAAAGAGGCGGGAGAAACAAAACAAGAGATCAACTAGAGAAAGAGACATTTTGGTGTTTTCATAGAATTCATATAGCAAAATCTCACGCTCTGTAGGATATCAGATAAGTCAGGCGGAAATATCACGAGTACCTTCATCAGTTTCAAACCGCTGTGTGTTTCGTATAGCAGGATCTCAATACTTTGGTTTTTCAGAATAAAATAGACAGCGATTAGACAAAAATTGGAGGTTTTGACAGAATTCTTATGAAAAAATCTCACGGTTGGCAAAATATAAAGGTATCCACGTGAGACTATGACAAGTGATTCCTTAACAGCAGTGTGTGCGCTCGGGTCGGGCACCCGTGGAAATCCCGGGTAATTACCCGGGTACTCGTCCCGGGTAAACTCGGGTTTCCCGGTACGGGTACCCGGGTTACCCGGGCTACCCGAGAATACCCGGGACAGATACCCGGGATACCCGGGTATTCTCGGGTATACCCGGGTACCCGTTGACAGTTACCCGGGTAATCTCGGGACGGGTACCCGGGATTACCCGGGTTTACCCGGGACGGGAAAATTTTTTTTTCTGGCGTGGTTGTTTATTGAGTCATTCAATTTTCGTTCTTCAAAACATCACAAAGTTAGTGTAGGCAGAGAGCTCTATCAAATGCAATTATTTTCATGAAGATCTGCTGTGAATAACATGGAAAATGAGGATTTTTCGAAATAGACTACAAAAAAACATAGCTTGAAAGAAAAATTTGCAAATTCCTATGCAGTGTCAAATGAAGAAATACTGGTTGATCTTATAATATTATTTATACTCTACTGAAATTTTTTTTTGCGGTTGAAAAGCGTTTTTTTCCGAAAAAAATCGTGTTTCTGTTGATTTTTATTAAAAAAGTGAGCGCAAACTATGAAGCAAGTTAAAATATTGAAATCCGATCTCAAAAAACAATGAAAGAATGAAAAATATGCAAATCCGTCCCGTTCCGGGTACCCGGGTATACCCGGGTAACCCGTCCCGAGTACCCGGGTATTACCCGAGAAATCCCGGGTACTCGACTCGTCCCGACCCGGGTTACTCGGGTACCCAAAAGTTGAAATTACCCGGGTATTACCCGGGTACCCGAATCGGGCGCACACACTGCTTAACAGGGTATTGAACTGAATCTTTTTTACATCTAATAACATCAAAAAAGGGTCAAAAAGAAGATTCCCTTCAAAATACCCAGATAAATCTAACAAAAAGCACCAAAAATGCTAGTCGACAAATCTGAAAGAATCTTTTTTTGCTGTTTCGAATGAAAAAACATGTTGAGCCAAGAAAAATAGAGAAAAAGATCTTTTTGAGTTTTTTTTTTTTGAGGTTTTTTTTTTTTTTTTTTTTGAGTGTTTATAACATAAAATGTAGTTGTAAGAACTCGTTTAATTTCAGAGAAAAAAAAAACAAAATTGAACCAGGACAAATTTGATTGAAGTCAACTTAAAAGTGTAACCAATATACCAAACTGTATCAGAGTTTTGAAAGTACTTTTTATGAGGTTCGCTAGAAACTAACGAACGATTTGATGTAAAGTCTTCAAGAATCTGTGATTTATGCTTGAGTGATTTATAAGAAACATTTTATTCCCATCTTTCTTTTATTAGCTTTGGACAGACTTAACCAAATTTTGGATAGTGGAAATACTAGAAAAAAAAACAACAGAGATTTAAGGAGAATATAAAACAGATAAACAGTACAAAAGACATGATAAACGTTTCACGTACTGAACGAAGATAAGCAACAGTTCCATATGTGGCTAATGGTGAAGTAGTTGAATAAGAAAAGACTTTTAGCAATACCGTTTATCAGGGTCAGAAATAAACAGAGAATAAAAATATAACCATGAAAGCCCCTTTTATAGAGGGCCTTCTTAAAATATACAGAACCAAATACAACCAAAATCTCATTTAACGTAAACATATAAAATAATCCCAAAACCTAAAAAATTATCTCAAAAAATACATTACTCAACATACAATGTCTGAACATTATCCGATAACGTCGACACTGCCAGCAACGGCAATGGAAAAGGCAGAACAGGAAGACCACAGCGAGAACGCCAACAATCAGCACCTTGACAGGATGCAACCAATCCATGATCGTATCGAAAAATCCATTCACGATGCTTGACCAAAACGGTTCCACTATTGACACAGCATTTTGAAACACAGAGCTCGATTTTATCACTTAAGATTTGAACTTCAGGCAATGTTTCCATGATCGTAAAGTAAGTGATTGTTGAACCACAAGACAGGCAACAGTTTTTGTCCAAACGTTTGAGATTTGTGATGATGTTGATTTTGTTGTCACTTCCGGCCAAACCACATTTCACGTGTCCAGAAAACGATGGGCATTGGATCAAGCTCTCCTTGCTAGCTTTCCTCTCTTCATACTTTGTGATATAGTCTCTTTGAACGTTGCTTTCCTCTGGATTGTGAGCAATCGATTCTCTCCACAACCGGTCCGCGTCTTCCAATTTGTCTTTTTGAGACTCTAGTTGGTCCAATCCATCCAACAAATCCAGCAAAGCGTCCTTACTTTCGGTCGAAGAGAATCTTGAGAAGTCTTCGGCGGTTACAGATTCTTCTTCGGTCTTTTTCTTGATTCCTCCTAATTTGTCCAATGAGTCGTCTTAGCTGGCCACTTGTAATCGCAGGTTGCTGGGTCACCATTTCGTAGACGAAGATAAACGATGATGGTACAAAAGTTGTTCAGCATTCAATGTTCTTTGCGAGCAATCGTTTGACAAAACAGCTTTTCAATTAGGCTTACTGGTGTGAGAATTCCAATTGAATCGTAGAAACTGGCGATAAACCGGAGCATGTTTCTTTTGGTGAGCAACTCATCTTTCGATTTTGGCAAAATGAGAAAGAACTCATCAATTTCGGTGTTCCACTGGAATCCGAGTAGCGTCCGTAGAGAATCTTCCGGCCTTGATCATCGCGATAATTACGCGAACCTTGATTCCCACTATAGTACCGATGGCTGTCACGATGGTGATCAAGAATATGAAGAATTGAATAACTTATAGGAAAAATAAGAGAAAAATTAGAAAAAATCAGAGTTTTGTAGACCCTCAATCCGGAGGATCACATCAGAAGACGGGGAGTGAAGGAAAATGAAGTAAAAATGACAGGGAGTCGATAGAGCCAAAGAAATGTTTATGTGACAGACAGTGACGTGTCCTACTGAAAGTCAACATGAGTCAACAGACAAGGAGACAGGTAGGAAATAGGGAGGATAGGAGGAAGAGCGAAGAAAGAAGGAGAACACAGACAAAAACCCTATAGTATGAAAAACATTTTCCTTTTTTATATATGATTCACTTTTCTCTCTCAATCTTCATATTTCCACCTTTGATATTTATCTGGCTTGGTCATGTTCTTTTAGGACAAGGAGGTGAATAATGCACGGTGTGTGAAAGAACATTGCCATTCCTTTCTTTTGGTTGTAGCTATTGGACATATGCTATAAAGTAGGATAATGTGTTTTTGCTCCCAGTTTTCTCAATTATTGGCCATTCTACTAGCGTCGAGACGAATAAGTTGTACATGACACCAGATTTTCATTAAGTTTGCTCTTGTTTTTCAGGCCTGCACCATTCATTTTTTCCATAGGAAGAATTCCTTTGTTTCATGAAAATCAGGGCCCAAGCAAGACACCTGCTGTTCATTTCAACGTGGATTCTCGACATCAACTAAAAAACTAGATTCAAAGATTTGTTAACCTGTATGTGCTTGTGTTTTATCCGATTTGAATTGAATCTCTTCAGTTTTTCTAGTTTTTTTAGTGTTTACCCTAGCCATTGATTGTCCAACGACTACTGGTCTAAGTGAACTGACAAGAGGCAGCTGTTAGAGGTGTCATTCACTTGGGACTGTGAATTACGGACGAAAATGGTCATAACAGGTGAAATGATGTGACAATGAGGATAGATAGACCCTTTTCTTGTTGCTGAGTTTCAATGGAATGACGGATAAGATAACTATTGTTGCGATGAAGGTTCAATCTGGAGAGCCTTGCTGACAGAATTATTAAGGTGACAAAACATGTTCCACAAATTAGAGGCCAAACAGAAGGGCTGGACGCTCGCATTTCGGACTAATTTTCTTTTTCCCTGCTGTTGCTTCTTTGCTTTTTTGTATTAAGAAGTTGTTCCAAATTTTTTCTCCTATCTTGATAAACCAGATTTGTTCCTGGATGCGGGCGAGAAATGAATTAGTTCTCGATCAAAAAACACTCTGTCAATTCAAATGTCCTATTATCTTGACATTTTCAATACCATTTATTGAACTCATTAAAGTTAATGCATTGCTCTCTCCAGTGGTAACGTTATGTAAGTTGCAGTCCGAATGGAGATCCAAAGTACCATCTGTTGCCCTCCTCATTCGGCCCCAAATATTGTGACTGTACGTACTCAACTGCCAAACACAACAACCTCAATCTTTCTTACATATGTGGGTCACTCGTTAATACGCTCAATGAACCACGTATGTGGATAGACTAACGATCTCTTCTATATACTAAGCGGCAAGCTCTGTCTGTCTGTGTGTGTGTGTGTGTGTCCAGCGCTTATCACTGAATAACTTTTGTACCCCTCGACCGTTTTCTATCATATTTGGCATGTAGTCATGGGTCACCGAGCGCTTCAATTCTGTGAAGTTTGGAGCTCGGGTTACTGTAGGAATACGGTAGCTACAGTAATCCGAGCTCCGAATAGAATCTGAAAACGGGTTCGAAGTGCTTAGAATTGTTTCATTTTTTGCATGTACAATCTAAGTGACCCTAATAGTACACCAACAAAAAATGGTGGAGATTACTGCAGGATTACGGTAGTTACGGTACTCCGAAAACTGAACTGACAAACTCTAGATGGATAACCTTCCAGAACATTCTCCCCCTTTCCAGAATCTTCTAGAACTTCCAGAAACTTCTAGAATCTTCCAGAAACTTCCAGAAACTTCTAGAATCTTCTAGAACTTCCAGAAACTTCTAGAATCTTCCAGAAACTTCCAGAAACTTCTAGAATCTTCCAGAACTTCCAGAAACTTTTGGAAACTTCCAGAAATTTCTAGAAACATCCAGAAACGTCAAAACATTTGATTATTTTGGCGGGAATTCAAATTTTCAAAATTTTTGGCGAGAATTCAAATTGTCAAAATTTTTGGCGGGAATTCAAATTTTCGAAATTTTTGGCGGGATTTCAAATTAGCAACATTTTTGGAACTTCAGAAAAAGTTTTAGGGTGCATCACTGCCCAATGATCGGAAATGAGTTTGAGCGTGGCAAATTAACCCCCCCCCCCCATTGAGGAGCGCAGCGACGAACAAAAAGGAGGTGAGCCGCCGTAGGCGGCGCCACCGACTGGTTGACCTCTATTTCTCTGCGTTTGATGTGCATATTGGTGGAAGAACGAAAGATGGTGTCTTGCCACGTCGTTGTATGCGGGCTGTCACTCTAATCCAATCCTTTTGTTCCACTACACAATCTTTCTTTCTCGATCGATTTTCAATCTTGTGACCTTTTTTTTTACTCTTATGGCCTAGCTATTTTTTGTTTTGCCAGGTTCAATACGACGCTTCGCTCATCGTTTCCATTTCGGATTGCTCAATTTTTATAACTTCACATCTTTATTTCAGTGATATTTCCAGACAAAATGTCTTCACCAATTTGGAATACCGCTGGCCAGCAATTATTACTGACATTCCTCCTGGAGACTGTCTCGAACTGTACCGAAATTCAACAACGGACCGATATCGGAGCGAAGTTCATGTCCAAATATCCGGCCTATAAAACTTCAAAGCAATCAATGTCTCATAGGTTTGATGACTAATTGTATTTTTATTTTTAATTTTTTTAAGAATCCGCTGTCTTCTCGATAAAATTAAAGCTGACGATCATGACGCCACTACATTGGCAAGACTGATGTTTTGTTTATTTCATCCACTCCAAAATCTCCAAGAAATCGAAACTAAACTTACGAACAGTGGCGTGTTGTTTGTATGCCCAGATACATACAAAATCCAATACTACCAAGATGGAAACGTCGAACTGATCAAATCCGGCGGAGAAATTGACCAATGGCTTCAAAGGAATAGGTGATGTCAACTAATGATTATAGCTAATGAAATTCATATTTTTACTATTCAGAAAGTACCAAGAACGTCTACAACAAGTTATTGCTGGTAGGGAGATGAAACTAGAGAGAGAGATGCTCAGAGAAGCACATGAAATGGGAGAACGAGCAAAGGCCGAAGAAGACAAACAGAGAGAAATAGAACAAAAACAAATGAAAAAAGAGGAAGTCGAAAGATTTCAAAAAGAAATTATTCGAGAGCAAATTGAACTTAAAATTGAGAATGAAGGGCTCGGCGATCAGAATGGTGGGGTCGGAGGCCCAGTTTTACAAGAGCTCGAAAATGTTGATATCCAGTCACAGACAGCGAAAACACCAAAATTGGAAGAACTGGAAACAGATCCCGCCAAAATTGAGTTAGTTTTTTTTTTACAAATGATTGATCAGGCTTTTGTAGCTTTGCAAAGTTTTTTTCTGAATTTGACAGAAATCATTACAGACAAATTATTAAAGAAGAAGATGAGCAAGCTGAGATTCCGCCTCCAGCAGCGAAAAGAGCAAGAATTGAGGAAGTAACTAATGAAAACAGGTAAGGCAAAACCAGAAGAAAAACAATCAATTTCATATTTCAGCAATTTTGCCCTTTCAATTCAGCCAATGCGTGACCAAGAATTGGGAGGAGATGATAGTATTTCCCTTCCCATATCCACCTCCTCGCCAGCCCAGTCGAATGGAAGAATCAGGTTCTTTACTCTAGTCAAAGCAGTAGTTGAACGTATCAAACTTCTTACAGCCAAGAAAACACACCAGATTCTTCTATTATTGGATCACAGGAGAACAAGTTTGATTATTGCTTCCTTCTGAGAAGTATCCTCAACTATTCGCGTGTAATGAATAGTAATTGTTTCGAAGGCCTTCAGTCAGAGATTTTGGAAGAACTGAATGAGCCGGATGTTGTCAGCAAGGTGAGAATACGGCAGTTTGTCATAAAACAACCGAGAATTTATTTGTTTCAGCAAATTTCGGAGCAAAAAGTTGCCGATGCTATAAGAGAAGGGATCAAGGCTACGACAACAAGACTCAAGGCGGAACCATTACACCCATCGATTTCGATCAGCCTTCCGGAGTTTTTCAGATTTTGGCAATTGAAACTTTTCGAAATGGAATTTGATAAGGAGAATGAGCTCGTTAAAGAAATTTCCAGCCTTATCCAAAATCCAAATTTACAAGTGGTACGAGAAACATAGTTTCACCGGTTTGATATAATTTTTTTTCAGGCCGTAAAGCTATACAACATAAGACTTGGCCTAGAGATGACACTAACGAAGCTCCGACAATAGTCGTGTTTTCTTATTACTGTTTTTCAAAGATTTATTTATCAGTTATCTGTTGTGTTTCTAATTGAACTTTTATGTTTTTTTGTTTTGCTTTAATAACAAGAGGTTGACCGATGCGGCACAAGAATGAGTAGAATGAGTTAATTTTCAATTCTGTGGGTACTGTTCACTTCCTGTTGAAACATCCTTGCTTCTGATATAAATCTTGAATTTGCAATTATATTATGAGAGTATTGTTTTTTTCCTATCAAAAAATCTCACTGTCTCTGCTGCAAATTTGTGTTATCACTCATAACACTAACTTTCAGAATCCTGACCCTCCTTTGTTTCTACTTGCCCACACAAAAACAAATACCTTCAGATGCTGCATTACGGTCAGCTTTTTTTCTGCATCTCTTCTCTCTATCATCACCCTCATCGACGTCACTTTCTTCTGTGCGTATTGGCATCCTCTCATTGCGGACCAGGCAAGTGTTGACCTCTACACAGGTCTCTTTTTCCCCTATTTCGACCGATCGGCTGTCCCATACACACATCTCTGTGCACCCTCTCTTTTATCCGTTGTATTTTTTTCTTCTCCTTTTCATTTGAATTTTTTGTGCAATCGAATCTATCTTTGCACCGTTTTGATTGAATTTGATGAAAATTGAAAATAATTTATCCAGCACTATGTCAGCACGCAATTCCACAAGAAACAATCCGACCAATGGAACCGGAAGATCCGACAAATGGAAAGATGCCTTAATGAAATTTCTCCTGAACAAAGTGTCAGATTGCACTGAATTTCGGTGTATGACTACACTTTGCAGAGATTTTAATATTGAGTATCCCCAACATGCAGCGAAACGTAGCACCATCAACAGCAGGTTGGTATTTTTTTGAGATTACTCTTCATGGCTAATTATTTGTTTCAGAATTCGCTTCCTTCTCAAACACATTGACCATAAAGAGTACGACATCAATACTTTGGCGCGACTCATGTTCTATCTCGCCCAGTCCCTCATTGGAAAAAATTTGGGAAAAGTCGAAAAGCGGCTTCGGAAAAGTGGAGAACTTCGTCTGGATGACAAAAAAAAGAATTATTCTTTATAAGAATGAGGAAGTGCATTTCAAAGGAGTGCATACAGGCAGAAATCAACAAATCCGACTTCGAGAGGAAAGGTATGTCTTTACAATAAATTTGCCAAATTGATTAATGATAACAAATGTTTTAGAGCCAGAAGTGATTCGGAAGCTCGTATGAGAAGACAAGAGATTGACATGGAGTTTGGGTCATACGAAGAGGAGTATGATCCAATGGAAGCTGATGAAGATGATATGGAGCATGAGACATTAGCTCCAACTTCTGCAGGACCCTCATCTTCTACTCCAGTTGGGTGAGTCTTATTCAAAGTGTTTTATCAGGACCGTAATTTTTCTCATTCAGTCAATCGGAGCATCCAGTTGTTCACAACCAGCTTCCGGAGGATGAGAGACAAGTTTCTCTAACTGCACCCCATCCATTTGCCAGCTCAGTTCCATTCCCGCTTGGAAACCAGACTAGAACATTCTATTACTACTCGCTTCTGAAGAACATCCACAACTACATTCTTGTTTTAGAGGACCCCATTTTTGAATTGCTTCGTACTGAAATTGTCGAAGAACTCGGAAAACCGGAGACAAGTGAGCTGGTAAGAATTTTGACAGTTTGAATTCTACACACTTTTTGTGTTTCCAGAAAATTCCCGGAACTCAAATTGCCGAAACTCTAGCGTATGGGATAAGGATTGTAGGGAATAATGCGAAACAGAACATCAATCCGTCGTCTAAACCTATTCAACTAATGGAAACTCTGAGATTTCGGAAATTGCTGCTCTTGAACGTTGGATTTCCCAAGGATGATGAGGGTGTCACCAAAATCACAAACCTCATTAACACATTTTCTCCGGAAATGGTGAGAATTTATTTCGGTTAGACTTATTCGGAAATGTTTTTCCAGATGATCCCGTTTGCCAAGTTGAGGTTCGCCCTCGAGAGTATCTAGGAAAACGTCAGGCAGTGATGGACTGCCACTGAAGTTTGAATCTTCAAGTCTTTCTGTTTTTTTTCTCTTTCTCTATTACTTTTCATTTCTTTTTATTTCTTATACTTCACTATTTCCTAACTGCCACTACGAAAAATTCAGCGAATGAACAAAAGTATTTTATATTTCAACTAGCTTCAAACAGAACAAAAGCCCATCCCAATAATGAGTACATCTAACATCCCAGAAGTCGCCAGAGCAATAAATAAATTTTTTGAAATGTTTACTTTACTGAAAATATTTGATTTTTCCAACATTCGGAATCTGGGTGGGGCACTTTCAGAATTGATGCCAAATGATCAGAAACGGTCTTCTGATGATCAAGTGTTTGAACACACAAAGATGAAAAATCAGATTATGAATGTTTGTATTCAGTAATTTTTTTTTTGAAAGAATAAATAAAAACATCATCAAAACCTTTTTTTTTGGAAGAAAAAGAAATTATGGTCGAATTTTCTCAAAGATATTTTCTCATGTTAATTTTTTGAATAAAACATTTCTGTTTCTGTACGTTGTATGTATTGTTTCCCCATTGATAACAAAACAACCACAGAACGAAAATAGATAAATATGTTCAATCAGACAACCAGATCTGGTGATACAGTATATGGATATCAAAGTAATTTTCTCTGTTGTCCCTCTACCCGCTACAGATGGAAAACTAGGGCTGAATTGGAAATTCAAGGTTTTCAAAGAGGAAAGAAAAGGGGCCAAACGAAATATGAGAAAAACTTTGTGGTAAACTCAATATAGCTTCACAGTGTTGATGGGAGTATGAAACTTGGGATGGGGAAAGGTCGGAAAATCGAAAATCTTATTGCAAAACCTCCAACTCTTCCCTGGTTAGATCCAAAGTTTTTAACAAGAAAAACTTAGAATATTTTGGTTTTGGAATGAAATATGAAATCTGAGTTATGCACAAAACATGGTTTGAGTTAGAGTGTTGGAAGAAGCAGATCCATTTCCTTTCGCCATATTGACTTTGTTTATATTGGAATCTTCCCAAGACTTGTATGAGTTGATCGGCATCGTTGAAATCGTTGCACTTGATTGAGACTATTTGAAGTTTTGAAGATTGAAGAAAAATCTGAAAATTGTATTTATATACAGGGCATGCAGGCAAAGAGAAAAATCAAATCAGTTAAATGTTTGATAATTCTAATAAACATATAAAAATCAGTTTATAAATGATTATGATGAAACTATACAACATCCGAACATTCAGATAAAATGAGTAACAACGGCTCTTTATGGACTGAGCGGTGTTTTGAAAAAAACAACGGTGTAAAAAAATACAGTGGTGTTTTGAGATTTCAGCGGTGCAAACGCGACAGCACGGCGGTGCAAAGAAAAAAACGAAATAGCGGTGTATTGTTTAAAATGGCGGTGCAAAGAAACGAAGTCACCTGGACGGTGCAATAGCTATTTCAGAGGTGCAAAGAAGTATTGGTTCTCATCTTAGACCCGGTAACTTATTTCTTTTTTGGGACCCATGGAATGAAACGAGACTTTTTTTACCGGATAGAAGACCCTTGGAAATACCCTGGACCCATGAAATATGCGGGACCCAATATAACTTTTCCGGGACGATTCCGGTTCGACTTTTGCTCTGCTTGGGCCGTGTGTTTCCTAAACCTTGCTCAATAGCAGAGTTTTACGCTTTCGAGGGTTCAATTAGTTGGCCTAGCATCAAAACAGGCTTAGGGAACACGACAGAAATGCTTTCTAGAGCACAAAAATGTATAATAGAAACTAAAACAGAAAACAAAAAAACAACAAAAAAATAAAATGCTGGAAAAAATATAATTATCATAATGAGATTTTAAATGCACCGCTGTTTTCCGCCATTACACCGCCATTTTATCAATTTTTGACCTTCACCGATTGCACCGCTGAACTAATTGCACCGCTGAAGCAACTTTTTTTAAACACAGTTGTATTAAGCGATTTTTAAAAACACCGCTGAAATCTCAAAACACCGCTGTATTTTTTTACACTGTTGTTTTTTTCAAAACACCGCTCAGTCCATAAAGAGCCGTAACAACCACCGACCTTTTTAACTTCCAACACGTCATTCATTGAAACCGTCTCGAAAAACACTTCCACTTCCTCAAAGTTCATAAACTTTTCGATTGGTGACACGAAATTGAACCTCCAAATTTCCAACTTCCACTGCTCCTGTTTATCCATTTCATCACATTTCATTCTTATCATTGGGTTCAATGTTTTCCCACGAATCGAGACTAATTTCAATGATTTTTGATCAATTTTCTTCAATATATTCACTGCTTGCTCTTGACGAATTACTGTCATTCGGAAATTTTCAGTCCTTAGTGGGCGGTCCCTTCTAGCCAAAATAGTCTCAGCTCTCTCCAGCACTTTTTGCGCGATCGGTTCCAATATTGCGTCATTGTCTCGAATCAAATTAAATAATTTTCAGAGAAATGGAGCATATGCAAAAAACGATGGAATCTATGTTCGACTGTCCACCGACCTCCATTGCCTCTTCTCAACTCTTCGACTTTTTCATACTTCGGCTCTTCACGAGTCCTCTCACCTATGTTCACTTCCCAGCTTTTCAGCTCTGTACTTTATGAATTTGGCTTCAACTTGTCTTTTTTGGTGAAGAAACTCGCTATTCTGATTTATTTGTATGTTATTTCGTCTCTCACTTTCGAAAATGCTTGGACAAAATGAAAAACCTATTTGGCACAAATTTCTACATCATGATGAACAAAAGAAAAGACCAGAATCACTTGATGGTTGGGTATTTCTTCTGAGTAACTATATTCTCATATGCGGAAAGAAACCGCTAATTTGTTTCATGAACCCATGACCTACAGAAAGCTTCCCCGTCGATTTCTCTACAATCATTCAACGTCTGATATCAAGGAAGATTTGTCAACAACTGAGTATGATTTTTCACATTGATAAGACTTTTTTCGTCAACTTTTCCGAATAAAATATCAACGCGCATTCAATGCGAGTGTTTCCTTTTCTTCTGGTTTTGATTGCTTTTCTGACAGAACCGATTCCAATACGTCTTTCAGCCTCAAACCAACTCGATGGTTTTCCGGAAAACCGTGATATACCAAGCAGAAGAGAGTGCAGAGACAGGGCGATAATCGATATTCGACAGTCCGTCCGGCACACCGCACGAGCAACGGTCCTTCTCTCTGGCTCTCCGACTTTCCCATACTATTTTTTCGTGACCCCGTCCTGCCGTCTACTCATACCGCCGCTCGACTCATTCATTTTCCATTTATTCCCCATCGATGCCTTCGGTTGTTTAGGCTGTCGCTTTTTTTTGTAATTTTTTTTTTTTGATTTTTACTAAGTTTATCCTAATATTTTATTCTATTATTGCAACCAAAAAATAAAAAAATTAAAAGGTAAGTGCATTTATTTTTATTTGATTGAATCTGACACAAATTTGGAAGTGTTAGTTTATTTCGAAGTAGAATTTTCGGCGTGAGAATTTTTGTTTCACTAGCACAGTTTAGGGTCATAAACTTTTTTGATTTTTACTAAGTTTATCCTTAGCTTAACTGTTCCCAATTTTTATTTTTTATATTTTTCTATCACTTTTGCTTGCTCTTACCATCTCTATTCCAGGTGCCGATGCCTCTTCCTCCCCGCAACGAGAGCGCTCGGGTAAGTTTAATCTCTAAGAATCAGAAATCTTGAAAAATAACTTGAATTTCAGCTACTCCTTTCACGGAGGAATGGAGACGTCAGCTAAATGGAGGAGAAGCCTCAGGAAGCCAGCAACGCAGCCGTTCACCATCCAGAAGCCGCTCGCCAGCCTCACCGCCACAATCACGATCGCGTAAGTTTCATATTTCAAAAATGTTGACGAGAACCTAATTTTTTTTAATTTTCAGCCACACCGTTCACTCCTGAGGCGATACAGAAGGAGAAGGCTCTTGAGGCAAGAGGACAGGCCCAGTGCAGGGGTGCAGCTCCTCAAGGACAACGGGAACTCCCAGTTGTCCCAAGAGATCCCAGCCAGCAACGATCGGAGCGAGGCCAACAAGGTGGTGGTCGCCGGGAGGACTTCAGTCGGCGAAACAACAACGACGACAACAATCGCCGCCAAAACAACTTCCAAGCTGAGCAGTCCGGAGGAAGGCGCCAGGAGTTCCGTAATGGAGGAGGAAGTGGACAACGGGATCAAGATTCCCGTAAGTTATCGGAAAAGGGGACAAAAAAAGGGAGGCTTATTAGAGCTCAGAAAACAACTCAAAAATCACCCAGAAGCTCCGGTTACAACATGCTCTGCGGCATGTCGTAACCGGAGCTGATCCTCACATGATCGCTCATTTTTAGTTATGAAATGTCGGGTTACAAGTCCTAGATTCTCCCAGATTTTGGTCTCTAATACCCTAATATAAATTATTTTTCAGACAACCGAACTCCACAACCAGGCCCCAATCTGGACTCAGAGGACGTGGTCTCCCAACCAGGAACAGTCGCCGTCCCACAGCTCCCGTCACCAGCTACATCCACTCATGAGGCTGTTGCTCCGGGAACTGTCGCCATTCCCGAGTTCCACCCAAACCAGATGTCCTACCCACCACCACCACTTGGAACTGTCGCTATCCAGCAAATTAATTGTTTTTTAACCTATTTCAAAAAATAAAATTATATATTCAACTCGAAATGTTTTTTTTGTTGTTCACTGTCTCGGTTTAATACCAATTCTAATATTTTCTTGAGTGCTTTTGCCTCGAATCAAATAAAAATTTTTTTCAGAAAGCGAATTTTTATGCAAACAACGAACACCTCTTCTCTGCTCTCCAACCACTTCATACTTTGGCTCTCAATGCGTCCTCCCGACTGTTCATCCCAACTTTCCAACTTCTTAAATTTGGCTTCGATTTGTCTCTCCGGATAGAGGGACTCGCCATTCAGGATTATTTCGAAATTGACACTGTTATTCCATGAAGTGAGTGCTTTTTCTTCAGTTCAGTGAACCCTAGATAGTTTGGGAAGAGATAATTCATTAATAATTCAACAATTCGAAAGTTTAGTTCATACAGTATGTAAAACAGAAATTGTCATTGGTTATGAAATGTCTGGTTACAAGTCCTAGATTGGCCAAGATTCCAATTTCTAATACTCCAATATAAATTGTTTTCAGACGACCAACCTCACAACCATCACGACAGAACGGTGGAGTCCGTCTTGGAGGAAGTGGACGCAGAGAGCAAGGAGTGTACCGCTCACCACCACAAAGACGAGATGAAGCAGTCGTGACGAGCTCCGGATCTGGGCTCAGAGGGCGTGGACACAGCTCCATCCACCCCAACCACCCTCTCTGTCAAGACGTGAAACCGGAGAGTCCCGAGGAAATCCCAGTTCGCAGTAAGTTTTGTTGCATGCTACAGTGGTCCATCAACGTGTCTTCTTACTAGTCTACATGAATTTTTTTCAGCCGTCGCAGCCACACCTCGCCGTAAAAATGCCCAACACCCTGCTCAAGGATCGAAAATCATCGACGTGATTGAATTAGGGGGTAAGGAAACAAGAATGTAGGGGAAGGGTAACTAGGTTGAATACTGGGCTTAAAGGAGGCCTGTCACTAAAAAAAAGTAGGTGAGATTTTTACACCATCGGATAGAGCTCGGCGAGTTACATCGAAAAGTCTCTTACCATTTTTTTACGAAAATCACTTTTAGGTCACGTTTTGGGGCCTAGAATAGGGAACCTTCGCTTGAGATTCACTGATATTTCACACGTGAAATGAAACCTTCGCTTTTCAAATTGAACCTTCGTTTGAGGAGTACTCTTCAGAAACTAGCTCCTTACTTTTGAAGGATGCGTTTCCATAAAAAATGATCAACTACAAAGTTGTTCCTCATTCGATTTGTAACAACTCTCTAGTTAATCATTTTTTGATGTCATGACTAGTTTTTGCGATATGACCCACAGAAGATGAGGTATTCAGAAGATGGTTCTTTGATCAAAAATTTGAGAATCAAAATTATAAAGTCAACTGGGTTTAATTAGAAACTGTAGCCAAAAACAAACAAATATTGCTTGCAACTTTATTACCTCAAAACATCTCGTTTTCTTTCACCTCATCTTCTGTGGGTCATATCTCAAAAACTAGCCATGAAATAAAAAAATGAAGTACTAGAAAGTTGTTACAAATTGAATGAGAAACAACTTTGTAGTTGATCATTTTTTATGGAAACGCATCCTTCAAAAGTTAGGAGCTAGTTTCTGAAGAGTACTCCTCAAACGAAGGTTCAATTTGAAAAGCGAAGGTTTCATTTCACGTGTGAAATAACAGTGAATCTCAAGCGAAGGTTCCCTATTCTAAGCCCCAAAACGTGACCTAAAAGTGATTTTCGTAAAAAATGGTAAGAGACTTTTCGATGTAACTCGCCGAGCTCTATCCGATGGTGTAAAAATCTCACCTACTTTTTTTTAGTGACAGGCCTCCTTTAATCTGAGTGTTTTGTTATGTTCTTGCCAACAACAATGCATATTTTCAGACAATGATGAGGTCCCAGTTGCCTCACACGCTCCACCGGTCGTCAGTGCTTCAGCACCACCAAGAGCTGTGCCTTCTTTAGGGCAGGGCATGGCGCATCCCTATGTCCAGATGGATGAAGCCACCGTGAACCAGTTCCGAGGACTCCTCCATCAACTGTTCCCTCCAGCTCCGGCTCCCTATGTGGCCTCTCAACCAGGAACAGTCGCCGTCCCACAGCTCCCGCCACCAACTCCATCCACTCATGTGGCTGTTGCTCCGGAAACTGTCGCCATTCCCGAGTTCCACCCAAACCAGATGTCCTATCCAACACCACCACTTGGAACTGTCGCTATCCAGCTGTGCTCTAAATTATTCGTTTATCCATTAATTAAAAAAATAAAACTATATATTCAACTCTAAAGTTTTTTTCTTGTTTTTCGCTCTCTCGGTTTGATACCGATTCCAATACTTTCTTGGGTGTTTTTGCCTCCGAATCAAATTAAAACTTTTTAGAAAGGAAATTCCTATGCGAACAACGATGAATTCAACAACTGACTATCTTCCGACCTCCAACACCTCTTCTCTGGCCTCCGACTTCTTCATACGTTGGCTCTCAATGCGTCCTCCCGACTGTGCACCCCAACTTTCCAACTGTTCAATTTGGCTTCGATTTGTCTCTCCGGTTAGAGGGACTCGCCAATCAGGATTATTTCGAATTTGACACTGTTATTCCAGAAAAAATCAAATGTGAGTGCTATTTTTTTTTCAGATTAGCGGATTCTAGATAGTTCGGGAGAAGATAATTCATTAAAAGCATTTTAATTCGAAAATTTATTTTCAGACAATGAGCAGGTGACCGTTCCAGTCGCACCACACCTTCCAACAGCGCCACTGATCTCCGACGACCACGGTCCAGCAACACCAGGAGCCGTGCTCTTTGCGTCCGTATCTCCACATAGATCAAGCAGTCGTGAACCAGTTTCAAGGAATTCTCCATAGCCTTTTCCCCCAGTTCCATCCCCTATGTGACCTTTGGACCGGGAACTGTCGCTATCCCGCAGTTCTCACCACACTAGGTGTCCTTCCCACCACCACTTGGAACTGTCGCTGTCCGCGCATCAAGTTCAAGGAATTCTCGATTGGAAGGAGATGGAAAAGGAGGAACGAAGACTTCAAGAGCTCGAGGTGGTGTCGGATCGTCAGGAAAAAAAAGAAGCACGAGATCAGAAGAGGAGTTCGAAATGACGAAGATCTGGGACGAGGAGTATGAAGAGTGGGCTCGGATGCAAGAGAAGTAGAGGAAATACCCTCGAAGAGTGGATTGCCGGTAAGAATGAAAAGTTGAAGAAGTTGATGTACAGAACGCGACACCGTATTAGCGACGAGGATTTGTTGGAAGGGATTACCACAACTGCAACTACGTTCTCGTAAGTTTGTTTGCCTAGACAAGGTTTCGAATGAACCAAACAAAAATCTACTCAATTTTCAGAGAACAGCCACTGCACAAACGCGGAGTGTGTACTAATTGTCCCTTGCCAATCCTCGAAATCAAAAGACCCACAGATGGGGGCTTGGTACTATCAGTCGATGTGAGGATTGTGTAACTCTATTTGTTTGGCATTCAAAGCATTTCGACGAGTTGGAGAAGGAATAAAATGCCCATACAGAAGACAGCATCAAGTAAGAAGCCAACAAATATTGAACATTTTACATCTGAATTTATCATAACTTTTTTCTAAACTATCCATAAACCGACTCTACATATATGTATTCATTACCCAACGAAACGACTCTATATTTATTACGAATGAATTATTGTATCCGAAAATGTTTACGTTGAATAAATGTATTGTTTTGCAAAGGAACCACTTTACTGTTCGCCCATATTTTGATGGAGCTTTGGCAATGGATTGTACTGAAAAGGAATGTTTTTTTTTTCAAATGGGTTAGAAATTTCCTATAAATTGGTAGTCTAATAGTAGATGCTCCAATAAATGTATTCTGAAATTTCCAGCCCTCAATGGATCCTGAGAGTCTGGAAATCTTGATCAGAAATTGCCAATGCATTGTAAATAAGGGGCGAGTCAGATGAAAACTTCCAGACTCTAAGGCTCCAGTGAGAGCTGGAAATTTCAGAATTCACTCACAGGAGCATCTACTTGTGAGGTAAAGTACCATAGAAAATGCGGTCAAAACTAGGGCAAGACTTGAGATGTGGGACTATAAGAATATTATAATTCTTCAATAATGACAATTCAAAACTAAAAAAAATTACTAATCCAAAAAAAAAATTGGTTTTGATAAAAAGCTGGTCGGCATGCATTCCCAGCAGGCTTAAATCCAAACGATACATCTACACATCAACGGAATTCCAGTGAATTCTTTTTTCGAGTTCTATCCTTTCTTGTAGGGTACTAAACATTCTTCCAGTATTTCTTCCCCGGAATTTCGCCACTTTTCCCCGGAGTGGAGTTTTGTGAAATTTCCATTCATATTTTTCAAAATTACCATAAAAAAACAAATGACTTTTCCCCTTTCTCAGAGTATAATGATGTCCCTCATTTCGGCCAAAAATAACCCCATGAAACACATTTTTGAGTATGTCGGAGATCTTGCTCTGCTTTGAACTGCTTTATCCGAAGTTGGGAGGGTTATTAGGCGGATTCGATAAACCGTTTGGGGTTTTGAAGCATTTTAGACGGGTTAGGTGACTTTCCAGTGATAAACGTCCAGTTTTCAGAAAAAAGCAGTTTTTTGAATCCGGACATGCTGGCCGGGCCTAACTTCGAGAAATTCCACCTGGCCAGGACTTTACGAGTGTGCCCACAACATCTAGCGATGAAACTATCGGAATAGGAATGAGTTCTTGCCGCCAGCCTAATCTGATCAAGTCGGGCCACCACCTCAAATATAATTGTTTGTATTTTTTGTCAACTTTTTCAAAATTGCGCACCCTCAACTCCAACTGTTTTTTTTGCCTCATCAGTTCATCACAGACTCCGAAACTTTTCAGGTGCTTTTGTTTCTCGAACCGTAAAAGAAGAGTTATACCTAGCAAAAAAAAGTGCAGAGAAAGGGCAATAATCGATATTCGACAGTCCGTCCGGCACACAGCACAAGCAACGGTCCTTCTCTCTTGCTCTCCGCTTTTCCCATGCTATTACACTTGACCCCGTCCTGCCGTCTACTCATACCGCTCGACTCATTCATTCTCCATTTATTCCCCATCAATGCCTTCGGATTTTAGGCTGTCCCGTTTATTTGATTTTTACTAAGTTTATGCTAATATTTTATTCTGTTATTTTCACCAAAAAAATAAATAATAAAAAGGTGAGTGCATTTATTTCTATTTGAATGAATCGGACACAAAATTTGAAGTAGTAGTTCATTTCGAAATAGAATTTTCGGCATTAGAATTTGGTTTTTTGTTTCACTAGCACAATTTAGGGTCATAAATCAGGAGCAATTGGAATTCCATAGTATAAATTAGCACAACCAATCTACAACTATTTTCAGACTTCGTGCACCAGCTCCAGTCCGCTTCATGGCTACACTACAGAAAACTGTCGCTATCCAGCAGTCCTCACAACAGGCTCAAGCTCTGGTTTAGGCTCAGGCTCAGGCTCAGGCTCAGGTTCAGCCTCAGGCTCAAGCTCAGGCTCAGGCTCAGGCTCGTCTCCAGGCTCAGGAGGAAGCTGAGGTTCAAGCACGTCTCGAGGCTTTGGCTCAGGATCGTCTTCGGGCTCAGGAGGAAGATTATGCAAATTATGCCGATCCTAGTGACGACGAGGATGACGTGTGGAAGCAGGCCCACCACCACCTAAAAGACCTCAATTCGCAGAGCCGCAGGGAGTGAAGCCATTTGCAGAACTTGATGAAACCATTCCTGCATACTTTGTAAGTAAAAATAGACATCATTTTGAGTTTTTGAGTTTGGCCCACCTTTGGGCCTTCAACATCGTATTTTGGTCAATTTTTGTCGGAGCTCTATGAAAACTAGATTTTTGAAATTAGCGCGTCAAGACGCTTCACATGAGTATAATCAAGACTAGGTTAGGAAAAAAGTCATTTTTGGGTCCTGACACGATTGGCGCATGGGTAGAGCAAAAATCAAAAATGCTCAGAATATTGTCATGATTATACTCATTCTAACCGGCTTGACGCGCCGAATCTGATAATATTTTTCTCATTGCACTCCGGCAAAAACTGACCGAGAAATGATGCAATAAAGGCGCATGGGTCTCGCCGCGAAAAGTAGATTAAAAAACTTAAGTGCACGGAACCAGGGCTTGTGGGTACTCACTCGAACCGTTTTGACTTGCTGATTCCAAATAAATTATTTTCATCAAGCTCCGACGAAAATTGACGGAGATACGGTGTTAAAGGCGCATGGTAGATCAAAGATTGAAAATTCTCGGAACCAAGGCGTGTGGGTACTTTTCTGAACCCCCATGACGTGCTGATTTCAAAAATCAATAAATCAAATTGGTTTTGCAGAGCCGTCGTGTCGAATGCATCGATTCGTTCATGGAAGCTCTGCACAATGGCAACCACTAGGATGGTTTACAAGTGATTCTCAACAAAAGTAACTGGGAATGACTCCACCCCTTAACTTTAACCTTATTATTCATTTCGCATTTATTCAAAAAATTTTATACTCCGCCACCTCGACTGTAGCCCCGTACTTTAATTCATCTCTTACGTGTAGCCTTATCTGTAGTTTCGATTTTTCTCCTTACTTTCGATGTCTAATTTATTTGTTATGCAATGATCATTTAGTCTCCGTCCAATTTTTTTGATATGCGTTGATTATCGATTTTTTATTATTATATTTTTGACCACATATAAAACTATGTATTCAACTCGAAATGTTTTTTTTTTGTTTTTTGCTTTCTTGGTTTAATACCGATTCTAATACTTTCTTGAGTGTTTTTGCCTCGAATCAAATTGAAAATTCATCAGAAAGAAAAACTATATGCGAACAACGATGAATTCAACACCTGACTGTCCGCTGACCTCCAAGACCTCGTCCCTGCTCTCCGACTCTTTCATACTTTGGCTCTCAATGCGTCCTCCCGACTGTTCATCCCAATTTTCCAACTCTTCAATATGGCTTCGATTTGTCTCTCCGGCTAGAGGAACTCACCATTTAGGATCATTTCGAATTTGACACACAAATATATGGATACTATTTGACTCTCCGGTAGAGGGTCTTGCGATTTTGATTTTTTCGAAATTGACTGTCAATAAAATTTAATAAGGTGAGTGGAACTCTCTAAAAAATGGTATGAAATTCAGTTAGAGTATCAGTTGAAAAAGTGTGCCAAAAACTGAAAAAACAAACTGGGTTTTTCGTCACCGTCGTTTTTTCCAGTTTTCGAGTTCAGTTTCCTAAACCATCCGTTTTTCCAGATTTGAAAACATCCCGCAATACTGGAATGTGGATGCGATTGAAGATGTCAAAGTCGAGGGCAACGTCAAATTGTAATCAGTGCAGTGGGAAGTAAGTGTCTAACGATTTTATAGAAGATAAATATCGAAAACGTTTTTCAGGGCCATCCGGAGTCAGCCAACTCATGGGAGCCGAAGACAAACCTTAGAAGATGCGAGAAACTCGTTCTAGCGTTTAAAAAGGTATTGATTATATTTCATCATTCAGTTTGTAACCAAGTTATTGTTTCAGAAGCAAATCGCGGATCGGCGTCTCGAAGTAAATGAGGATCGCAATAATCGTGCCAAAACTTGACGATTTTCGAGTCGTGAAAGAAGTCCATCCCCTTATGTGGCCACTGGACCGGGAACTGTTGCCATCCCGCAGTTACCACCATACCCGATGACCTTCCCACCACAACTTGGAACTCTCGCTGTCCAGCGTCAGGAGAAAGAAGAAGCACAAGATGAGAAGAGAGGAGAAAGAGGAGTTCGAAATGACGAAGATCTGGGACGAGGAGTATGGAGAGTGGGCTCGAATGCAAGAGAAGTGGAGGAAATTCGCTGGACGGTAAGTCATATAATGAAAAAAACTGAATAAGCCTAGGAATATAACTTTAGTGATTTGACATCATCCTTTTTCAATTTCAGGAAAAGAAACACCACGTGGGAGCATTGGAAAAAAGAGGAGAGGCCGATGAAGAAGATACTGATCTAATTTAATTGTTTTTTCAAAAAGTATTCCAAAAAATAAAACTGCATATATATATATATATAACTTGAAGCCTTCTTTTTTTTGTTTTTCACTTTTTCGGTTTAATACCGATTCCAATACTTCCTTGAGCGCTTTTGCCTTGAGCCAAACTAAAACTTTTTCAGAAAGAGAATTTTTATGCAAACAACGATGAACTCAACACCCGACTCCGACTTTTTCATACTTTGGCTCTCAATGCGTCCTCCCAACGGTACATTTCAGTTTTTTAAGCCTCTATATTTTCATCATGGCTTTTCAGTTTTCCGCCTGCAACATTTTCAACTTTACAACACAAATATATGGCTCCAATTTGACTCTCCGGTAGAGGGTCTTGCCATTTTGATTTTCCCGAAATTGACTGTTCATAAAAATTAAAAAGGTGAGTCGAACTCTCTAACTAATGGTATAAAATTCAGATGGGGTATCAGTTGAAAATTTGTGCCATGAACTGGAAAAACAAACTGTGTTTTTCGTACAAACTGTCTCCGTCGTTTTTTTCCAGTTTTTGAGTTCAGTTTCGCAAACCACCCGTTTTTCCAGATTCGAAAACATCCCGCAGTTCGAATATGGATGCGATAAAAGATGTAAAAACAGAGGGCAACGTCACGATGTATTTGGTGCAGTGGGAAGTAAGTGTCTAACGATTTTATAGAAGATAATTATCGAAAACGTTTTTCAGGGCCATCCGGAGTCAGCCAACTCTTGGGAGCCGGAGAAAAACCTTAGAAGATGCGAGAAACTCGTTCTAGCGTTCAAAAAGGTATTGATTATACTTCATCTTTTAGTTTGTAACCAAGTTATTGTTTCAGAAGCAAATCGCGGATCGGCGTCTCGAAGTAAATGAGGATCGCAATAATCGTGCCAAAACTCGACGATTTCCGAGTCGTGAAATAAGTCAATCCCCTTAGGTGACCTCTGGATCTGAAACTGTTGTCATCCCGCAGTTACAACCATATCAGATGACCTTCCCACCACAACTTGGAACTCTCGCTGTCCAGCGTCAGGAAAAAAAGGAGCACAAGATGAGAAGAGAGGAGAAAGAGGAGTTCGAAATGACGAAGATCTGGGACGAGGAGTATGAAGAGTGGGCTCGGATGCAAGAGAAGTAGAGAAAATACGCTGGACGGTAAGTCATAGACTGAGAAAAACTGCATGATCCTAGAGTATAACTTCAGTGATTTGATATTATCCTTCTTTCAATTTCAGGAAATGAAACACCACATGAGAGCAGTGGAAACAGAGGAGAGATCGATGAAGAAGAGACTGATCTAATTTAATTGTTTTTTCAAAAACTATTCCAAATAATAAAACTATATATATATTTAACTTGAAGTCTTCTTTTTTTTTGTTTTTCACTTTTTCGGTTTAATACCGATTCCAATACTTCCTTGAGCGCTTTTGCCTTGAGCCAAACAAAAACTTTTTTCAGAAAGAGAATTTTTATGCAAACAACGATGAACTCAACACCCGACTCCGACTTTTTTATACTTTGGCTCTCAATGCGTCCTCCCAACGGTACATTTTAGATTTTCAAGCCTCTATATCTTCATTATGTTCTTTCAGTTTCCCGCCTGCAACATTTTCAACTTCAAATCACAAATATATGGCTACAATTTGACTCTTCGGTAGAGGGTCTTGCCACTTTGATTTTTTCGAAATTGACTGTTGATAAAAATTAATAAGGTGAGTGGAACTCTCTCACAAGTGGTATAAAATTCAGATGAGGTATTAGTTGAAAAAGTGTGCCGAAAAACTAGAAAAACAAATTGTGTTTTTCGTACAAACTGTCACCGTCGTTTTTTTTTTAGTTTTCGAGTTCAGTTTCGTAAACCATCCGTTTTTTCAGATTCGACAACATGTCACAATGAAATGTGGATGCGATAAAAGATGTAAAAATCGATGGCAACGTCACAATGTACTCAGTGCAGTGGGAAGTAAGTGTCTAACGATTTTATAGAAGATAATTATCGAAAACGTTTTTCAGGGCCATCCGGAGTCAGCCAACTCATGGGAGCCGGAGACAAACCTTAGAAGATGCGAGAAACTTGTTCTAGCGTTCGAAAAGGTATTGATTATACTTCATCTTTCAGTTTGTAACCAAGTTATTGTTTCAGAAGCAAATCGCGGATAGGCGTCTCGAGGCAAGTAAGGCTGTCCAGCATATCCCGCAACACCCGTTCACCATCAGGAGCCGTGCCCTTCTCGCACACCCGCACACAAGATTGGACCACGCATCAAGTTTAAGGGATTCTCGATTGGAAAGAGATGAAAAAGTAGGAACGAAGACTTTGAGAGCTCGATGTGTCGGGTCGTCAGGAAAAAGAAGGAGCACAAGATGAGAAGAGAGGAGAAAGAGATGTTCGAAATGACGAAGATCTGGGACGAGTAGTATGAAGAGTGGGCTCGGATGCAAGAGAAGTAGAGGAATTGCGCTGAACGGTGAGTCAAAGACTGAAAAAACTGCATGATCCTAGACTATAATTTCAGCGATTTAATATTATCCTTTTCCAATTTCAGGAAAAGAAACACCACGTGGGAGCAGTGGAAACGAAGGAGAGACCGATGAAGAAGAGACTGATCTAATTTAATTGTTTTTTTCCAAAATTATTCCGAATAATAAAACTAAATATATATATAAATTGAAGTCTTCTATTTTTTTGTTTCTCACTTTCTCGGTTTGATACCGATTCCAATACTTCCCTGAGCGCTTTTGCCTTGAGCCAAACTAAAACTTTTTCAGAGAGATAATTTTTATGCAAACAACGATGAATTCAACACCCGACTCCGACTTTTTCATACTTTGGCTCTCAATGCGTCCTCCCAACGGTACATTTCAACTTTCCAAGCCTCCGTATCTTCATCATGTTTTTTTTCAGTCTTCCGCCTGCCACACCATCTGATCATGTTCAACTTTACAACAAAAACATTAGGCTACTATTTGACTCTCCGGTAGAGGGTCTGCCATTTTGATTTTCCCGAAATTGACCAAAATTTGAAAAAGTGAGTGGAAAAGATTTTCTGACGAATAGTATTAAGGTGAACCAAAAGTTTCCGCGAATCCGGGATTTTACTCAATAGGACAGTTTTTTGAATCTGGTTTTTTTCATGATGGGTGCCTACCACCTAGGCATAACCACCGGCAAAACCTCAACAGTATTAGTCACATACTTCAAAAGATACAGTAAGTTATATGTTGGTCGGACCCTCTTTTCCAGGAAACCACACTTAATAACAAGATTTTCTCAATTTTCTCAATTGAAAATTTTTGTATGGACATATGTACTACATCTTTGAAAAATCTTGACCAGATACCCACTCTCCGCCGATATTCCTATTTCAGACCTCCCAACTTTAGGATGTTCAAAATATTTTATTCGAGGTGCTAAAAATTAGAAATGTGTGATTTAATTGCACACTAGGAAAGACCAAAAAGTTTCAAAAGAAAGTTCGATGTAAAAATCGAAATTAAAGAATTTTCAGTTTTTGGACGAAATTTCAAGCCATTTTTGGATTTCCTCTAAAATGACAGAGAGTGTATATCTGATTGAGATTTTTCTGATGGTTAATACACATGTTCATACAAGTATTTCGATTTGAAAAAATTGGAAAAATCTTTTTGGGAACAGTGGTTTTCCGAAAAAGAAGGTCCAACCAACACCCTTATAACTTACTGTATCTTTTGAGGTAGGTGACCAATACCGATGAGATTTTGACGGTGATAATGCCTAGGTGGTAGGCACCCATCATGAAAAAAAAAAGTTCAAAAAACTGTCAAAGTGAAAAAAATCCCGGATTTCCGGAAACTTTTGGTTCACCCTAATATTAACAACAGATAGGATCTCAGCTGAAAAATATCGCTACAAACTCAAATAACAAAAAGTGTTTTTCACCGTGCAAACTATTTTTTTCAGTTGAGTATCAGTTGAAAAGGTGTGCCAAAAAACTAGAAAAGCGAACTGTTTTTCGTACGAACTGTCACCGTTGATTCTTTCTCGTTTTCAAGTTCCGTTTCCTAAACCATCCGTTATTTCAGATTCGAAAACATCCCGCAATACTCGAATGTAGATGCGATTAAAGATGTAAAAGTCGAGGGAAACGTTACGATGTATTCGGTGCAGTGGAAAGTAAGTGTCTAACGATATTATGGAAGATAAATATAGAAAACGTTTTTCAGGGCCATCCGAAGTCAGCCAACTCGTGGGAGCCGGAGATGAACCTTAGAAGATGCGAGAAACTCGTTCTAGCGTTCAAAAAGGTATTGATTATACTTCATATTTTAGTTTGTAATAAAGTTATCGTTTCAGATTGGCGTCTCGAGGCAAATGAGAATTGTGATAGCCGTGCTAAGGTTCAGCCGACGATACTTTCCAAGTCGTGAAAGAAAAATTTTTCCAGACTGTTCAGCTTCCCGTCATTCCCGCAAAAGTGTTTGTGCTGAAACACGTTTTCGAAGAAATCTCAACGTTGGAAGACGACGAGGAGATAAACTCTGATTGGTACGATCACTTCGGTTACAATTGGTGAGTTCACAATTTTTCAAAAAACAATTTTTTAAAGAAAATTCCAGGAGCATTACAGTGTTCAAACCCGACAACCATCTGTCGGTGTACATTGCAGAAGAGTCTGGGAAGTTGGGCGTTGAGGGTGAGCTGAAAATCGAATTGATTGGACGTAATGCTGACACCACGGAGAAGATGTTGACAGTCACATTGCCAGTCGTCAGAGAGGTCCCCTCCAATACTTCCGGATGCACCCAAATGCTCAACTGAATAAGCTTGGAGAGTACACAAGACGGAAAGAAGATTAAGATAACTTTTGAACGCGCACTCTCTTTGTTAGTCAAAAAAAATGTTGTTATGTTTTCATCATTATTAATTCATTTGTTGTACTATTTTTTTATTGTTCTGTTTTCTCAATTCAAATAAATTAATGTATGTCATCTGCAAAAAAAACAATAAGGACTTTCATTTGGAAGATGCGGCTAGGATTAGGACAAGACTTGAAATGTGGGAGTAGGGGAGTAATATAATTTTACATTGATATCGATTCAAAACTTCAAAAATTACTAATCCAAAAAATAATTGATTCTGAAAACAAACTGGTCGGCATTACGAGTTATTCGGTTGGAACAATCTGGTATTTCTCCGGAGTGGAGTTTTGCAAAGTTTTCATATACATTTTTTTCAAAAGTTTTATGAAAAAAACAAATGTCTATTCAGCTCCTCGGAATATAATGATGATCCTTTTTTGGCCCAAAGTAACCACATGTAACACATTTCATCAAATATATTCCAGATCCTGCTCTGCAAATCAGATGATTCTCTTTGAATGGCTTAAAGGAGGAGCAAAGGAAATTTTGACCATATGTTTTTATTAATTCAGAAGAGAGCAGGACCCTTGAGTAGACTACCCACATACACTAAACAGTCAGCAGATCGCTTATATCCAAACTCTGGAAAACTCAAAAAAAATTTCAACGTATACATGGCTTCAGTTTGAAGAATAGTTTGTAGAATGGTAGAACGTATAGCTATACATGGAAATTAATTTTCAACCTCAAATTTTGAGAAAACTGGACCAAGATGGGTTGTCTTATATGGTGGGTTGTACAATCCTTGAGCAGGCCTATCTTTTGAAACAAGCTTATTTTTTCCCTTCCGGCCTCCTTTAATCTGGTATTGAGACTCTTATTGAGTGGAGTCAGTCGATTTTTTGTGGTTTTGAAGCGTTTTACACTGGTCTGGCCGAGTTGGGAAACACCTTAAATATATCATTTTAAATTTTTGTCGATTTCTTCAAAACCAGTATCTCCAACTCGAACTGTTCTTTTTTTTGCCTCCTCAGTTCATCACAGATCCCGATATTTTCTGGGTGCTTTTGTGTCCCAAACCTTATTGAAACTGTTCTAGGAAGAGATATACCTAGCAGAAGAGAGTGCAGAGAAAGAACATTAATCGATATTCGACAGTCCGTCCGGCACACAGCACGAGCAACGGCTTTTCTCTTTTGCTCTCCACCTTTTCCATACTATCTCTCTTGACCCCGTCCTGCCGTCTACTCATACCGCTCGACTCATTCATTCTCCATTTATTCCCCATCGATGCCTTCGACTTTTAGGCTGTCCCGTTTATTTGATTTTTACTAAGTTTATTCTAATATTTTATTCTGTTATTTCAACCAAAAAATGAAAAAATAAAAAGGTGAGTGCATTTATTTTTATTTGAAAAAAAATTGGACTCTAACTTTGAAGTGTTAGTTCAATTCGAAATTTGTTTCACTAGCACAATTCACGGTTATAAACTGGGGGTAGTCAGAAATTCATCAATATAAATCACCACAACCAACCAACAACAATTTTCAGACTTTGGCTCCAGTCCCCTTCATGGCTACACCACAGGGAACTGTCGCCATTTCACAGTTCCCAGCCATACCATGTGGCACCGGAAGTCAAAAGGAGTTAGAATGGAAGAGCAGTTCCGCTGGGAGCAGGAGTTCTTCGCTCAGCGTCAGGTGGAGGAGCGAAGAAGCCGAGAGATTGGGTTGGAGAAGCTCCGTATGGCCAACGAGAAAGAGGTGCACAAGCTGAAGAGAGCGCAGGAGGAATTCGAGAGCCGGAAGAAAAGGAATGAGGAAGGCTGAGGAGTATGTGAGAAAATGCCCTCTCTACAAAGACCCAATGCAAAGTGAGTTGAACTTTGAAAAAAAAAATCAAAATAACAGTTACAAACTTCAGGTATCCGCACGTCCTTGTTCGATCCCACAAACCCGAACATTCCCCAGAAAGTGAAGCACACTTTGGGCAGCAATCGCCTCTTCGAAGCCTACCAAAACGCGAACCCTGGGGTTGAACCTAGTAAGTTATTGATGATAAAAATTAGAAAACAGTAGACTAAATTTATCAAATTTTTCAGAGAGAACATGGAAAGAAGTAAAGGAGGAGCGTGGCGAGGAGTACTATAAGTGGACCAAAGTGGCATCGGATCTCCGAGATGAACACCTCAGACAAAGTGAGCTGGGGTATGTCATCTTCCGAGAGATTTCCGCGAGACCGAAGAAACGGAGAGTGGATGGTCTTGAAAAGAAGAAGGATGAGAGAAAGGATGCAGTTGCTTGTGAGGAACGTGTTGGAGATGAGGAAAGCGATTCGGAGAGCATTGATGTTGTTGGTTGAGGGAGCTAATTTTAATTTTAATGTTTTTTATTTTAACTATTTCAAAAATAAAAATTTATATAAATACTCGGATTGTTCTCTTAATTTTTGACACTCTTTCGGTTTGATACCGATTTCAATATCTCATTAAGAGCTTCTGCCTCGAACCAAGTTGAGAATTTGGCTCTGATTGCCAAGATGGGGATTCAGATCATTTTTTAAGATCTAGAAAAGTTTTGAGCTTCAAAGTTCTGGGATTTGATTACAGGAGTTGAAGATGACGATAGAACGAGGGAAAAAGAAGAAAGTTTATGACCGAATTTAGAAAATGGAATTGTAAAAAGGTTCTATAAGCTTTCGCTTTTTTGCTGTAGTCATAAGTCTGTTCCGCCAATACGCATCTTCCTCTAAATAAATATCAATGAAAAAAAAAGATTATGGAAACTCTATGAACAAGTTCATCTGTTTGAAAGAATGTTCTTAATTCCGATCAAAAAATAAACTGGTCGGAAGCAGAGAAAAACTCTGAAGTACTTCGAATTACATTCCAATCGAGTGTGGAATGGAAACAAAAAAGATAATGGAGAAGATAATATGCAATGATCACCGCCTACTGAATCTCTGAATTCTTACGTACATCCTCAAGTGACAAAGATCACGTTTTTCGACGTTTCATTTCAGGGATGATTTCTGTGATCGTTGACGACAGACTCTGTTTGAAACAGGAATGTTTTCATGCGATGATAACTACATTCTGGATAACATTGGTGATGTCTGAACCTGCCCTGTTTTTCAAATCAAAGTTTTCTCTTCATATGCCTATCCGAATATCAACGATTACTAGAAGTTCAATTTCAGGGATGATTTCTGTTGTGGTCGACTGAAAAACTGAATTCAAAAGAGGGGTATTTTTATGATAGCTTCACTCGGGAAAACATTGGTGATGTCTGAATCTTCACAGTTTTTATGAAAAAAGTTTCTATTCATAGGTCAACCCACAAGTAACATCGAATACTAGAAGTTCCATTCTGTGGTCGTCAACCAAAAACTATGTTTATGAGTGCTTTGAATTTATTGCAGAAATGGTTAGTTCGTGAGAAGAATGTGAATTTATCAAGATAACAGGCACGTCGCAATTACAGTTCTGATTGGATAGCTTCAGAACCTATTCATTGTTCTTTTGATTTTCAGTATTTTTGGTTTCGTTTTTTCTCATTCCCTTCAGTTTTTCGAAATGTCCAAGAAACGTTTTCCCGATTTCTAAGGCAATGAAAATTCGGTGAAAGTTGAAGGTGAAAGTTCAATCGACCCGATGAATATCTCCTCAGACTTTCAATCGCATTTCCATTCTCACTTTCATTCCATTCCGAAACGGAACTTGGAGGAGGAGGGATTTTCGGACATTTGACACACCCACTTTTTTTGGGTATAAAAGACGAGCAGTTTTCCACAATAGTATGTATTCTACTGGCCCTCCAGGATTGAGGGCCTACCCTGGTGTCATAGTTTTGATTGTTTCTAATTCATTATTTTATTTTATCTTATTGATGATTTTTGGTCAGAAGCGTCCAATATAGAGGTAAGCGCAAGGGGGAAATTTCTATCGGAAATTTCCTTTCAGATATATCAAAACCTATTTTCAAAAAAAAGTTTACAGAAGCATATCGACCAATCCATAGGCATGCAAAAACTCTGTACATCTGCGAGTTTTGCATGTTCTATGCTGGAAATGCCCGAATTTGAGGACGCAGTAGAGAACCGAGATCTACAGGAAGGATAACATCTTGATCTTCGAGGTGGATGAACGAAAGCAGAAGCGATGCTGTGAATCCCTCTCCAGATGTTTCCTCCACTCCTAGATCATGTTTCGAGATTCAGGATGTTGCTCAGTCTACATTATCACACAAAATGACGAAGTCGGATGCCAGTTTGCTGAATACTTCAGCAAGGAGAAGTACGAATCTTTTGCAAACGAAGCCAAGGGATATGGACGATTCCACATCGACGTCAGCTACACATTCATCCAGAAGCAGCAGAATCGGATTGCCGGCCCAGAACCACCATTTTTTAAAGTTTTACTGTCTTATTATGAAGAAATATATGTCTCTCTCAAGAATGTGATTATTCTTTCTAGACTCATAAATTTTTTTTTCAACAATAAAATATAGTGCCAAGGAACTAGAAACTAAATTTCCCAGAGTCTAATTTTCGGAATCTATATATTTTCAGAATTCTAAATTTTTGGTTTTCCAGATTTCAGACTTTGATTTCTCTAATTTCCAATTTTGAACTCGGTTGTTTTTGAAACGTGAAAAGCAAAACACCGTTAAATCTGTAATAAATGTGAGCCCAGTAGTTTATGTTCAAAGCAGCATATCTCGGTTGTTTTTTAAGCTACCAAAAAATTTTCTACTAGGAAAAAGGTTAAAATGTTGTATCCAACACTCCAACAGTTGATCACATTTAAATAGTTTTGAAGGCAACTGAGATATCCGGCTATGAACATGAAGTAAACTAGATCACCAAGTGAACCATTGAAACAAGGCTTAAAGCAGCATATCTCAATTGAAGATGTTATTATTGAAATGTGGTCAACTAAAAAGTTGTTTATTAATTCATTCCAAATATTTTTTTAGTTGAAAACTTTCTGTTAACCTTGAAAACAATCGAGATATGCAGCCCTGAACATATGATATGCCTCTATTACAAGAGTCATGGTATGATAGGAAAACCACTATTGTTTCAGCGCAGTTTATCTCAATTGTCTTCAGAGTTATCTGAATGTGGTCAACTAAAAGACTGTTTATTGATACATTTCGAACATTCAATATCTTCATTATTTTTTGATAGCTTCGAAGACAACCGAAATATATTGCTTTAAACATACAGTTAGCTGAATCATAGAGATCACCTATCAACCCAAGTTAAACGCAGCATATCTCAGTTGAACGTGTCAATATTGACATGTGGTCAACTGAAAAGCTGTTTGTTAATACACAGTTTCCCATTTGAAAACTTTTTGGTATCTTTGAAAACAATCGAGATATGTTGCCCTGAACATACAATCGGCCTCCATTACAGGGTCCACTGTGTTATAGGAGAACTACTATTTGTTCAGAACAGTTTATCTCAATTGTCTTCAAAGTAATCAGAATGTAGTCAATTAAAATGTTGTTCATTGATATATTTTGAACATTTAATCTCTTGATTATTTTTTCATAGCTTCAAAGACAACTGAGATATATTTCTCTAAACATACAAGATTTCGGGTAAAATCAGTAGCAGTACCTCATGTTCAGAACAGCTTATCTTAATTGCCTTTGAAGCTATCAAAAAATTGTCAACTAATGAATTGCTCAACATCTTATTATGCATATTTTTCAAGTTGACCAAATTTTGGAATTGTCGAACACAACCGAGATATACAGCTTTGAAGTACTTGTCGTACCTCGATTATATGTTACCCAGTAACTGATGATGCAATATAAACCAATATATTGTCCTACTATATTTGTTTCAAAAGTTTGAAATATTTTCACCGATTTTCAATATATTCTTAGTTTTCATCCTGAATACAGCCCAAGATTAGATTTTTTCAATTGCTGACTAAGTAAATCGGCCATTACACATCTAAATTTGGGCATTTTGTGATATGTTAGCTTCTTTCGTCTCAAATAATAGAGGATAATTCTGATACTTTCTAAATCATCAAACTTTTTGCAATCACTTGTTGACTTTCAGTAGCAATAGCCAAATAATATTTTTTAACAAAATGAAAAGGTGGTCTTAAATTATAAAACTCAAAAACTTTGATTAATACTGGTAAAATATTTTATTTTATTTATTCGTGATGAAAAATCAAGATGTGTATAACGGTAGGCTAAAAATTAGGAATTAATTAAACAAGAAACATAATTTTAAAGTCGGACTGGTAAGTGTCATGAAGCTAAGATTGTGGAGAAATAGAATATAGGGAGCGTTTTCAAAACAAAATGTAACTATTTTCACAAAAATTCATTATATACTGTAGATTAAAAAAGTTATATGAACAATAAAAATGCTAGTGTCGGCGACGTGAGGGTCATCATGTCAAAATTGTAAAAAGATAGGATGAGGGAAGAGCTTTCGAAACTAAATGTAACTAATTTTACAAAAATTTGAAGTACTGGAAAACTAAAAACAAGTGATACAATTATGGGAAGTAACTAAACAGATCTAACAATTTATAACTACTTTTATATATCATTAAAAAAACCGGTAGACTACGAGATAATATAAGAGGGACATATGCTCCGTACCAGTAGTATTGCCACTCTGGAAATAAAAAAGATTTGAAACTTTTTTTCAAGTGAAAAATATTACACCAACAAAATTTACTTACAAAGGGGTAGAACCCAAACAGAATAACAAAAACCGATGATTAAATACATAACTTTGGAGAAAATTGTAAAATTTTGAAAAATCATAGTTTGAAGACCCATAAGACGCTGAGTCAGAGGAGGAAACGGGGAGTAAATGGGAGTGAAATGAAAAGAAAATAGAAGGAATTAGAGTCAAAGAAGGGCAAGGAGGGGCGGAGCAAGTAGATGAAAGATGCATTAGAAGAGCGTTGCTCCCCCAGTGCCAAAACAAGGAAAACGGGGCTGAGCAATAAGAGAAAGCGAGCCAGGAGCCGTGCCAGTCTCTAGTATGCGAAAGGAAGCCAGCGGAGCAAGAGCACTCTCGGAAAAAAAAGAGGGACCGAGAAGCGGAGCCAGGCTCTAGAGAAAAAGATGAATAACGCGGAGCATGAGAACAGAAAGTAAGGCAGAGAGCCAAAAGGAGTGCCCGTATCCAGGCAAAAAAAGCAAGAAGAGCAGGAAACGTATTAGAGCACTTGTCGAAAATGTAGGACATCACATGGAACAAAAAGCCAGACAGCTGGAGAAAAGAGGATACTCCAAAAGTAAGGTTTATGACTCAATAAAGAGTAAAAAAAGGAAGCGATGTCCAGTACCAGGTGGGGTGCCAATATGGAGGTTCGTGGAAAAAGATACACCTGAAAAGTGAAACTCAAAATGAATGCATTAAGAAGATGAATGGGTCACTAAAACTGAGCGGTGCCAGGCGTTGTGTGCCAGTCAATCAAGATTTGAAGCAGCATATCTCAATTGAACGTGTCAATATTGAAATGTGCTCAACTGAAAAATTGTTCACTGATGCATTTCAAACATTTTATTTGTCGAAAACTTGTGGTCAACTTTAAAAACAATCGAGATATGCAGCCCTGAACATTTGATAGGCCTCTATCAGAGGGTTCACAGTATAATAGAAGCGCTACATGTTGTTCAGAGTAACTTATCTCAATTTTATTCAGAGTTATCAGAAGGTTGTCAACTAAAACATTGTTTATTGATACATTTTCAACATTCCATCACCTGATTAGTTTTTGATAGCTTCAAAGACCACCGAGATATATTGTTCAAAACATACGTTTAACTGAATCACCGAGTTCACCAGTCAACCGAAGTTAAGAGCAGCATATCTCAGTTGATGATGAAAATATTGAGATGTTGTCAACTAAAAAAATTTTCATTGACATATTTCAAACATTTTATTAGTTGGAAACTTTTTGTTAACTTTGAAAACAATCGAGATATGCTGCGCTGAACATACAATGGGCCTCTATTACAGCGTTCACGGAATACTGCTATTTGTTCTGATCAGCATATCTCGGTTATTTTTAAAACTACCAAAAAAGTTTCAACTAGTAAAAAGTTTGAAATGTTTTATTCGACATTCCATCAGTTGACTACTTTTTGATAGCTCCAAAGACAACCGAGATGTATTGTTCTGAACATAAAGTTAACTAAACCTCCAAGTGAATCAGTATACCAATGTTGGGAGCAGCATATCTCAGTTGATCGTGTAAATATCAAAATGTGGACAACTGAAAAATTGTTAATTGATACATTTTGAACAATTTCTTAGTTGGAAACTTCTTGAAAACTTCGAAAACAATTGAGATATACTCCCCCGAACACACAACACGCCTCTATTACAGCGTTCACGGTATAATAGAAAAACTACTATTTGTTCAGAGCAGTGTATCTCAATTGCCTTCAGAGTTATCAGAAAGTTGTCAACTAAAAAGTTGTTCAATTATATTTGGTCAACATTTCATTAGTTAAAAACTTTTTGGTAGCTTTGCAAACCATTGAGACATGCAGCCCTGAAAGTAAACAACAAGGTTCAGAGCAGAGTTCAGAGCAGTGCATCTCTATTGTTTTCAGAGTTATCTAAAAGTTGTCAATTGAAAAACTGTTTGTTAATACATTTTGAACATTTTTTTAGTTGAAAACTTTTTGGTATCTTTGAAAACAATCGAGATATGCAGCCCTGAACATATAATGTGCCTTTATCACAAGGATCGCGGTATAATAGAAAAACTACTATTTGTTCAGAACAGTTTATCTCAATTGTTTTCAGAGTTATCAGAGAGTTGTCAACTGAAAAGTTGTTTATTGATATATTTTGAACATTTCATCTCTTGACTATTTTTTGATAGCTGCAAAGACAACCGAGATATATTGCTCTAAACATACAGGATTTCGAGTAAAATCAGTAGCAGTACCTCTTGTTCAGAGGAGCTTATCTCAGTTGCCTTCAAAGTTATCAGAAAATTGACAACTGATAAATTACTCCAAATGGCATAATGCATATTTCTCAAGTTGACCAATTTTCGAAGTTGTCAACCACAACCGAAATATACAGTGTTGATGTACTGGTCTTACCTCGATTATATGCTTCACGGTAGCCGATGATGCGTTACAAACCAATATCGCCCTACTATATATGTTTCAAAATTTTTGAAATGTTTTCACCAATTTTCAGTATATTCTTAGTTTTCATCCTGAAATACAGTCTGAGATTAGATTTGTTTTCAATTGCTGACTGAGTAAATCGGCCATTACACATCTAAATTTGAGCATATTGTGTTGTACCATTTCTTTGTCTCAATTACCAGTTATTAGTTCTTATACTTTTTGAATCATTTAACTTTTCATAACCACGTGTTGATTTTCAGCAGCAAAAACCAAAAAATACGTTTCTGCCAAAATTAAATTGAAGCAGGCCTCTATATTATTACAAAACTCAAAAACTTTGATTCATACTGGTAAAATATTTATTCGTGATAAAAAATCAAGCTGTGTAAACTGGTATGCCAAAATTAAGAATTAATTTAACAATAAATATAATTTTAAGGCCGGGGATGTTAGTGTCATGAAGCTAAGATTGTGGAGAAATAGAATACTGGGAGCGTTCTCAAAACTAACTGTAACTATTTTTACAAAAATTTAACTACTGGAAAACTGACAAAAATAATATGATTATGGGAAGTAACTAAACAGATCTAACTATTAATACTTAACTTAACAAATTACAAACAAAACCGGTAGACTGCAAGATGATAGAAGAGGGACATATGTTCCGTACCAGTAGTATTGCCGCTCTGGAAATAATAAGATTTGTAACTTTTTTTCAAGTAAAAAATATTTCACAAACTCAGTGGCAAAAAACATTTTTCAAAAAAAAAGTCACTTACATTGGGGTAGAACCCGAACAGGATAACAAAAACGATGAATAAATAGATAACTTCAGGAGAAAATTGTAAAATTTGGAAAAATCATATTTTGAAGACCCATAAGCCGCTGAGTCAGAGAAGAAAATGAGGACTAAATGGAGGTGAAATGAAAAGAAAATAGGAGGAATCGGAGTCAGAGGAAAGCGAGGAGGGGCGGAGCAAGTAGATTCATTGAGAGAGCGTTGCTCCCCGGGAAACGAAAACAGAGAAAGGAGCAAGAAGCAGTGCCAATCTCTTGCAAGCGAAAGGAGCCAGCGGAGCAAGAGCACTCTCGGAGAAAAGTGAGGGACCGAGAAGCAGAGCCAGGCTCCAGAGAAAAAAATGAATAACGCGGATCATCGAAATAGAATGTAGGACAGCAAAGCAGTAGGAGCGTTTGTCTCTACCAGACGAAGAGAAGCAAATGGAGCCGGAAACGCATTAGAGCACTCGTCGAAAATCTAGGGCAGCAAACCTAGCAAAAGGCCGTGCCAGGCAGCTGGAGAAGGAAGGATACTCCAAAAATAGGGCTTATGACCCATCAGATGAAAAGAAAAAGCTGAACGAATAAAGGATTTGAATGGGAGGGAAACTAGTGCCAGGTAGTGTGCCAGGGAAACGGAGCTTTCCGGAAAAGGATACATCTCATAAGTGAAACTCTAAATTGATTCATTTAAATGATGAATGGACGACTAAAATTGAACGGTGCCAGGTAGTGTCTTTTCTGCTCCGACTCTTTTTCTCTGGCTTCTCTCTTTTTTTCACTCCGCGATTCTAGCCCTTCCTAGCTCAATCTATCCACTTCTCCCCTGGTACCTTTGTGTTCGGGTGCATAATTACTTTATTTTGATTTTTCTCAACTTTCTGCACCATCTCTATTATCATCAAACGTTTTTAATCTTGTGATATTTTGGTAAGTATCCTGTTCACAACTCATGACTGTACTATCATTTGGAAGAAAGAATATAACGGACATTTTTCTATAGCAGTACTGAAACAGAAAATCAGTTACCGTAAAAAATATAATAGAAAACCACCCAATACCGCATGTTCAGACCTGGATATCTCGGTTGTCTTCGGAAATATCAAAAAGTTTTTAATTAATGAAATGTTTAAAATGTTCCGCTTCACATTCCTTCAGTTGACCACATTTTTATATCTTTGAAGCCCGCCGAGATATAACGCTCTGAACATGTTGTACTGGGTGTCCTTCTTCTTTCGTTTCAAGGTAGGTGTCATGTTCCTTTATCCTGAAATTGAAATCAATTGTATTTCAGGCAACATCACAAAAGTCTAATCAAATCATTGAAGTTCCCCATAACTTGGGTTTATCAAAATACCAACAGTCAGAAAGAGTCTACAACAACTCTGGAATTTGCTTTATGATGTCAGTTTTTTTCTGAAAAATAACACATTTCGGCCATTGGAAACTAGAATAAACTGTAAATAATTTTTTTCCAGAAACCAGATGCTCCACCAACTGTTATCCAGCACACCTAGCCTGGAAAAAGTCAAATAAGATGTTTTAAAGCGCATGTTGTACAAGATCGAAAAACCAAATGGGTATTTATGTTGCCATACATCACCGATCTAGTTTTTTTATAGTTGTTTTTATTTTAGGCTGTTATATCAAGTTGTTTTTACTTACTGAGTTGTTAATCATATTTCCATCTGAAAAATAAATGAAAGCGGATTTTTCTAAACATAAAAATGATGTATGCACGGAAACAAACATGGAAACGTCAACTGTGTTCACTCAAAAAGTCAGTTCCTATCACCAAAACCAACAGGAAATCGGTCCACCAAAACTTAGGACGACCAATACAACTGCTGGTTCAGGTGGATCAAAACTGACGGTTCTGCTCTCTGGATGAAGAGTTTGCTTGTATGTTACACAGTATTCCTTCTATGACCACAACCTTGTTCTTTCCTTCTAGTGAACGACAACACATCCAGCACATCACAATGTAGATCCGTCAACAGAATAAGTACTGAACTTGGCAACAGCGGTGAAGGTTTGCCTGGTGACATTTCTCGTCATCGAATCAATCTGAAATCAAAGAAATACACTCACCGATCCCCATATTCTTCACTATATTTGGAAAAAAATTTCATTAGCGAGCGCATGGTTTTCCGATTCTCCTTCCAGATGTGAGAGTATTCTGATTCATAGATCCAAATTTTTGTGAATATGGTATTGGTGAGTAAATTGAACCTATGGTTCCAGTCGCTTTCTACGGATCTGCTCTTTGTCCAACAATCATCTAGAATAACATTTCCATTCCCATAAAATTCGAGATTTAGGTAGCAACATGGTGGCCGGGTGAAGATGAGTTCGGCTGAGGTAGATGACGTTCTTGATCCTGTTTGGCTCTCATGAAATTCGAATAACATCGGCAGCACCGTCTCCAAAATGATCACATACGTACAAAATGTAGTGTCCGTATCCAGAAAAATTTGGCGCTGACGATCCTTCAAACTTTCCGAACCAAAACCGTGTCGTTCATATATTCTTGAAATACATCATTCTGGGACAAATCCTCAAGAACTGTGGACCTCCATTCTCTAGTATTATAGCCGTTGTACTGATTCCATCCACCCTTTTTGTTGAAGTTTCATGTAAATGGCAGGCTACAGGAAATATGCACAACGCAATGAGTTTTCTTGTAACGCACTAGTGGTCCTCATATCGCAGTTGTTGTTCTCGAACTTCATTTGTCAAATCATCCAATGATAGTCGTCGTAGATGCTCTGCTTTGTGTTCCTCCAATAATTGTCAAAGTCGATTGTTAAGCGAAGAGCACATTCAGCTGTTGTCATCGGAGTCCATTATGAATTGGGAATCATCTTCTCACTGAACAGCATCTTGATCCGTAGAAAACCAGGCAAAATAGTGAACGTATTTTGATTCTTCCTTCCAAACTGTGTCAGAGTTCTTCGTCGACGAAAACACTTGTTTTCAATCCAAAGCCAAATTGATGCAATGTGCATCTTGGTCCGACGTTTGCTGGATTTCTAAAACCTGAGCATTGATTGCAAGATAATCTGATAAGGAAAATCATGACTCACCTGATGATCCAACAGCCTGTTAAAGAAAATAACTGGAATCACTGAGATATCCTCTCTTTAGAAACCAGTAAATGCCGTAGTTTTGCCGAAACTCCCTTTAAACATCTGTTGTTAGATTTGATGGATCTGTTGCAGCGATTCCCATAACTGTCTTGACTGGGCATCACGCGAATCAGACGTTACAAGAAACACCGCATTTGCAATCAGCGTTCCTGTGACGCACTAGGACGATTCGTAGCACTCGATTTCCACACAGAAAAACGTCAGCTCAGCTAGAGGCATTTCCAGTTATTACCATCGCAGTGAAGGCTTGTGAAAGTTTTCTGGCTGGACAGCATCTTGGTCCGTGGAAAAGTGGTGAGATTGAGTCGACTCATTCTGTCTCTTTGAACATGAACACTCTGCTTAGTCTCTTCCAAAGGCAACACGATTCAACCATTGCGATGTGCATCTTTGCTTGCTAGAATTCTAAAATATAGGCGTAAATTGCAACCCAAACTGATGAGGAGCACCATGACTTACCTGACGATCTAACATCCTCATTGAAGAATACAACTTGCTTCATTAAGCTATCCACGCTTCAGAAATCATCAAATTTTCGTAGTTTTGTCGAAACATCCCTTCAACATTTGTTATGAGGTTTGACAGGTCCGCTGCGACGATTCCAGCATTTGTTTTGCTTGGGCATCACGCGATTTCAAAATTGCCTGAAACATCGGAGCCCAGCCAAGCCAATCAGCTTTCTTCTGACACAGTTGCACGTATCTTGTACTCAATCTTCTCCCGACGTTTTTCTGTGACACCGTAGTTCGGATTCGTAGTACTACACCTTCACACGGCAAAGCTTCAGTTTCACATTATTCACCACATTCGTCGTAGAGGTTTGGCGATGTTCTTTTGAAATGATCAGAACTAGAGTCGTCAGCTAGAGAAATCCTCAGTTGTTATTATCACATTCGAAGCTCAATTGAAAATCACCATCTGGCTGACAAGTTAATTAATCTGTGGCCAATCTCGTGAAACTGTAGACTCGTTCCGGATCCTCCAGCACAACTCGGTTGAAATGTTCCATTGACGGCAACACACTATTCTGTTTGATACGACGTTTGCTGCATTTCTGAAATCTGGGCGTTAATTGCAATCAAAACCGATAAAGTGTATCATGACTTACCTGATGATCAAACATCTCCATTGAAGAAAACAAATTCATTCACTGAGCTATCCCGCTAGAGACATCCCAGGTTTTATCATCGTAGTGTAAGCTTAATTGAAAATCATTATCCGACTGTCCAGAGTCTTGGTCCGTAAAAATCCAAGCAAATGTAGTGATCTCGATTTGATTCTTCCTTCAAAACTGTGCTGAAGTGTTCTCCGATGTTGGCACTCTAGTTTGCTATTTGACGTGCATAATGCTCAGACGTTTGCTGGATTACTGAAGTCTGATTCTTAGACTGCGTTCTCCCCCATGGTAACAAGTGATTTAGTCAAATTGCTATTCAGTTATCACCAACTGCAACTGCCTCACTGTTCTCTCTTTGCAGTCATCATTCATACACTGAAGTTGTTTCTTCTGTCGATCGTTGTTCAAAACTGAGATATTGAAAGAGCTCCATCTTTCAATTTGACACCATTAATTGAATTTGCAAAAGCGTTATGCTCCTTTGAATATAGTGCAGTTTGGATGCTCAACGATGAGTATTCCCATTTGTTATCTTCGCAGTGAAGCTCAATTGGTAGTCATCATTCGGCTGATCAGCTTTTCAGTCCGTAGGAATCCAGGCGAAACAGTGAACTCGATTCGATTTTTCCATCAAAACTGTGCTGAAGTGTTACTCCGACGGCAACACACTATTCTGTTTTTAGGCGTGCATATTGTTCCGACGTTTGCTGGAATTCTGAAAACACTAAATGATAGTTGCTGGCTAAACTGATGAGGAGCATTATGACTTACCTGATGATCTAACATCCTCATTGAAGAACACACTTTGCTTCATCGAGCTATTCCCTCTTCAGAAACCAGTAGTTTGCCGTAGTTTTGTCGAAACTTCGCTACAACGTCTGTTATTGAATTCAACAAATTCTCTGCAACGGCAATTGTCTGTTTGAGGCAACACGCATATCCAAGAGAAACGTTTCTTTGACGGCAACACGCTATTCTGCCATTGGGTGTGTATCTTGATAATAGAAGTTTGCTGGATTTCTGAAATTTAAGTGTTAATTTCAAGTCAAACTAGTAAAAAGCATATTGACTTACCTGATGATCTGATATCCTCATTGAAGAATACAACTTGCTTCACTAAACTATGTCCGCATTCAGAAACCAGTATATCTCCGTTGTTTTGTCGGCATACCGTTGTAACACCGACAATTGTCTGATTGAGGCGTCACGCATATTCAAGATTACAAAGAACATAATCTTTCCAATCAGTTGATCCTCTGACTAGTACGAATTCATAGTACTCGATTGCCACACGGCAAAGCGTTAGTTCCACATTATTCACCACATTCGTTGTAAATACTTTACGCTGTGTTCCATTGAAATGATTCAAATGACATTGTTCAGCTAGAGTCATTCTCAATTGTTATAATCGCAGTGGAGGCTCAACCGGGAAATCATCATCTAGCCGACAAGTTATTTGATCTGTGGCCAACAAGGAATATCTAAAAACTAGGTCGGATCCTTCCATCAAAACTGTGCCAGAAATCTCGTCCAACGACAACACACGTTTCTGACATTTGTTTGTATCTTGGTTTGAGGTTCGCTGGATTTCTGAAAACATTGAGTGTGAGTTGCAAGCCAAACTAAACAGGAGCAACATACCTGATGATCAAACGTCCCCATTTCAGAATAGAATTTTCTTGACTGAATTTTCCCCGCAACCAGTAAATTGCCGTAGTTTGGTCAGAATATCCTTTTCACCTAGGCAATTGTCCGATTGAGGCGCCACGCATATTCAAGGTCTTATATAACATCGCCTTCCAACCAGTTGCCCTGTGACGCACTAGTACGGATTTGTAGTACTCGATTTCTGTATGGTGTTGCTTCCGTTTCACATCATTCACCAAACTCGTTATATATGCTTCGTGTTATGTTTCTTGGAAATAGTGGAACTACACGGTTCAGCTAGAGACATCCCCAATGGTTATCATCGCAGTAAAACAGTAGACTCCTTCAGACTCTTCCATCAAAACTGTGCTCAAGTCACCTCCAACGGCACCATAAGTCTCCGAAAGCGGCGTGCATCTAGATCCGACAATTACTGGTTTCTAAAAAACTGAACGTTAATTGCAAGCCAAACTGATGAGAACAAGATAACTTACCTGATGATCTAACATTCTTATTAAATAACACAACTTGCTTCATCTAGCTATCCCCACGTAAAAACTTCCTCTCACCTCCTGTCATTGAAATTGACTGTTGAAACTATTCCAGCAATTGTCTTGCGTGGGCATCACATGAATAAAAAATTGCAGGATGAATCGCATAGTCAATCAGCTTCACTGTGAGACAGTAGCGCGCATTTCTTGTACTCAATCCTCTCATAACATTCTATCCACTGATGATTCGGTCAAACACACTGCTTTGCATACCCATTTTCTACCGTTTTGTCGTTTCCCATCTCACAGCCATACAGCAACGTTACATCAGCTTATGATTGCAATCAGGGTATTAATGGAGCTTCAAACATCAGTTCGTCATCATTATCCACAATTGTGATATAAAATTGTCATTTCATTTGATGAGTGTCAAAGTGGATGGGCCAGAAAATCGCATCCTCCATTGTTGTCATCGTAGTTGGAGAAGTTTAAAATCGTGGTAATGCAGGTTGAGTGATTCGCATAGCTTCATAATTGTGCTTACGTCTCCTCCAACAACAACATATTCTTGCAGCCGCAGAATGCATCGTCGTTTGACATTTGTTGGATTTCTGAAAACGGGGCATTAGTTGCAAGCCAAACTGATGATGAACATCCTGACTTACCTAATATCCTTATCGACGAATACAATTTGCTTCACTGAGCTCTCTCCGCTTCAGGAACCAATCATTCGCTTAATTTCGGCAAAACTCCATTTCAACACTCGATATTAGGTTCGATCAATTTGTTCCAACGGTCGTCTTTTCTTCGTAGTAGTCAATCTTCTCATGACATTCCATCCGATGGTAACTCGTGTTTTAGTCAAATAGATTGCCGAGCATCCCCATCTGCTATCGTTTCACTATTCCTATTCCACAGCCATCATTCACACCTTGAAGCCGGGTTACAAAAGCTCATGGTCGGGAAACCAAGATGTTGAGAGAGTTTCAGCCTTCAGTTCGACCCACAATCGTAATGTATGCTTTGCGTTATGTTTATTCCATGATATTCAGAGTCGATTGATCAGCGAAGGCATCCTCGTCATCGTAGTTGAGAAAGTTCATAATCCGTGGAAAAGCAGATTGCCTTATTCGGGTTGCCTCAACATAATTGTCTCCTGACGGCAGCACATTTTTATCAATGCGGCCGTGATGCTTGGTCTAACGTTCGCTGGATTTCTGAACACTGGAAGTTAGTTGCAAACCAAATCAATGAGGAGCATCATGAATTACCTCATGATCTAACATCCTTGTTGAAGAAAACAGATAATTATATCCGATGTTGATTTGTGATTTCGTCGAACAGGTTGCTGGGCATCCCCGTCTGCTATCGTTTCACCATTTCCCATTCCACAGCCATCATTCACACGGCATCTAGTTGGAGAATGAAGATTCAGCCTCCAGTTTGACATGTTCATTCGATAATAGTCGAGAAACAATCCTTGATTGTTGTGATCGTAGTTGAAGAAGAGTGGTAGTTCATGATTGTGGTAATGCAGGTTGGCTGATTTGAGTTGCTCCATCATAATTGTGCTTACGTCTTCTCCAACAGCAACACATTTTTGCAATTGTGGAGTGCATCGTAGTCTTACATTTGCTGAATTACTGAAAACTGAAAGTTAATTGCAAGCCAAACTGATGATGACTAACCTGATAATTTAACTGACAAATTTCTTCATTTCCTCATCTTACAGATGACATTATCGTTTGGGCAACTTGCGAAGCAAGTTCGATAGTCGTCGTGGATAGTGCTTCCAGTAGGCTTCAATCTGCGACGATCTTGGTTGATTTGCACCTTGAGACCTCCTTGAATAGTTATTTCTGCTCATAGAAGGTTCCCTCAATTCCAAAATCCGATGCTTGTAATTGAAAAGTCCAAACTTTGGGTGACTTCCAGGTTCACGGTTGACATCATTCACCACAATCATATGAACGGCTCAACGTTGCATTGCTTTGCCAGAAGTTGAATTGGATTTCTCACAGAAGAGCATCTCCAAGTGCTGCCACCTTATGGAAAGCTCAATGAAGAATCATCATCATCGTTTCTTGAACTGTTGATCATTTTTCCACCATAACTCTGCCGAAGTTCTCCTCCGACGGCAGCACATTTCTGTTATTGCGACGTGATTCTTGGTTCAACGTTTGCTGGATTTCTGAAAACTGGAAGTTAGTTGCAGGCCAAACTGATGAAGAACGAGGTGACTGACCTGATAATCTAACTGACAATTTACTTCGTTCCCTCCTTTCACAGTTGTATCCTTGTTGGTGTAACTTTGTGAAGCAAGTTTGATAGTCGTCGTGGGTAATGCTTCAAGCATACTTCAATTCGCGGTAGCCATGGTACTCTCGATCGGCATTTTTGCAATTGCTGGCATAATATTTGATTTCCTCGTAGTGATTTTCCTGATGGCGAAGGGGCAATTGTGTACGTCGATGACACTCGGTTTCCTAGTCTTCATGTACATCAATCGCTGCTCTTGCACCCATTGAGAGATTCTTCGTTTTGAATAGCCATTCTTTTTTAAAGTTGTGCATTACTGAGAATCAAGTCCACTTCCTAGTCGTGACGGTGTGTCCTCTCATAGTGGGATAAAGAACTGGCCGAGGTTGGTAGTTTTCTGAAAAAAATAAACTTTAGTTTTGAATTGAATCATTATGAGTAGCAAATACTTATTTCGAAAAAATATAGTGACTAACCTGATTATTTTAAAGTTTATTTGAAGGATTCAGATGTCGTAACAACACATTTGCTTCACGAATTGTCCATTTGTTTTGGTCTTCACTGAACTTCCAGCGCTACCCACCTGGACATCTATTTTTGGATAAATTCCCTTCAGATGCGAAAAAATCCAGCCGACATCTCCAACATTCGATATTGTAGCTCTCTGCAAAATTTCAACACTGTTATTGACGAAAAATTCAAATGAAAGATAAATTACCTGTATTTTCCGATCATCCATCTTCCAATAATTGATTTTGTCGATTGAGATGTTGTTTTGTAGCGTTCTGAGAGAAAATAATTATTGGACAGCGTCTCGAAGCAAAAAAAGGTAAGAAAAAAACCAGGTAAACGACGGTTTTGGAAAAATGTGGCTGTTCGTTAATGTCAAAGCTCAATAGTTTTTTCAAACTACATGAATTATACAAGAAGTATTTAAAAACTTAACCAATCTTTGTGGAAAGAGGAAAATTTGAGTTAAGAGTATTAAAAAAACAACAGTTTCACGCCGATAACATCTTTTCTCTAGCCGACGCACGCAACGCGCCGATAGAAAGAGACGCAGAAAGGAAATGTTTACCTGTGGACAAGGAAAATAGTGCACGTCGGCGTGTAGAGTGTAGAGACATACGTCATCAGGAATTGGCAAACGACGGAGATCGACAAATGCGCCTTCGCACGGGTTATGCGTCGAATAGTGTTTGCCCGGTCTGTATTGGAAGTTTTATCAACTCACGGTGAATTTTCGACTACAGATTAGGGTAAGCGGGCTCCAAAAATGCGGCCGCGCAAGGTAGGCGTGTCTAGCAAATAATTCTCCAGCTTGCCAGAAAAACGCAAACTCTCCGCACGCTTCAGTTCTCACCGCACGGTTTCATCTGGCCGTGGAAGAAAAAACATACGACCGCTGCCCAATATGGCTGAGGGACTTTGTCCGAGAAGTACAAGAAGTATCGTTCAATTTGAATAGGAAAATGAGCAATTGTATCCGTGGGACAATGATTTGGCGTCAATTTTTTTTACCACAGCTTCTAGAAGATATTTACTGAAATCTTTCTCGAATCCATGAATTTTACTGCCCATAAATCCTGGTCAAAGTTGATAAAAGAAAAAAATCAACGGTGTTTGGGCTCGTGAAAGAGAAAAAAATGGCCGTGGCCGCGACAAAGTTGTAGTCGGAAAATCAGCGTGGAAACGGAGAAGAGGTATTGATGCAGATGAGGGATTGTTTTTTTCTGATGGAAGTAAACGGAGAAAAACCTTGTCAGGTTGCTGATTTTGATAGTTTTTTTCTCATCGCTATCATAGCAGCGATTCTCCCAGAAACGGTCAGTGTTCTCTCGAATTCTCATCAATGAATCTTATTTCCATTTCATTTCTGTGTCTTCACGCAACGAGATTGACAATCCCTGACTTCATTCGCTAATATGAAGACGTTATGCGCCCATACCTTCTGCCAATGATTCTGTCAAATTCGTGTGAATGTCTGATCTGCAGAAAAAGTTGAGAGAATTGCTTGAAAAATAGGTAGAAAAATCGGATTTCGGACCGAAAATCATAAATTCAAAAAGTTCAAAACAAAATTGGAACAGTTAATAATTTATTTTCAATTTGAGACTAGAAATTAAAATTGTGAGATCAATGAAAAAAGGATCACTGGGAGTTACAAAAAATGGGGACTAGAACTGAATAAATAAATATATATATATATACAGATTTAGATTTTGGCCATTCCATTCCACGTTCACATAACTCGATTTGAAAATTGACTTTTGTGACAATGGAATGGAAGACGTAGAAAATTGCATGTGAAGTGAACATCATGTCTTCTCCAACATCACTTTTGACCTGTGCCACGTTTGAGAAGATCACGGACGCCCAAAGTGTAATCCACGTCGTCGACGACCTAGGAAGATAGTAATTATTCAGGACTTGGTTGGAAACCACACTCACCGTGATCATGTTCTTGTCAATCTCCAAATTGTCCAGAATTTCCTCCATTTCCTCCAAGAGTACCATATTTTTTACTGAAAAATAGGGTTTTAAGACCAGAAATTGATAAATTTCAAAAATATTTGAGAAATTGGGCATGAAAGTCGTGGTTTTGAAGCTAAAACTGCGATTTTCAAGCTTGATTTCTACAATTTTCAGTGTAAACTAGCTATTTTTTGATCGGAATGCCTGATTTCGATCATGAAAATTACTGGAAACAAAAGGTTTTTCAGCAAAAATCGGTATTCAACTTGCTCACAGCATAGAAAATTTTGGATTTTTTTTAATTTGAAAAATAGTTCTTACCTTTTTTCAAATAAGCAAATAAAGTATCTTTTTTAAATTCAGAATAATCAGAGTGGAGGCCATAGCAAATAGCCAAGTGGAAGGGAAAAAAGGAGGAATTTTTCCTTGCCGAGGGTCGTATATTTCTTCTGGTCTACTAGAGCGCACCTGCAATATTCGAGTGAGAAAGGAAAAAAGTGTGTGATAACTGAAAAGTTTTGAAAAATATATAGGACAAATCAAGATGAAATTTAAAAAAAAAGATATAACTATGTCTTTTTTTTCAAGCAAGTGAAATCAAAACTAAACCAGTCGATTGGGGTCTGAAATAAATGTTGGAAAACCGTGCAAAAAATCTGGCGTGAAATTCATTTCAGACCTGGAAAATAGGAATATGCCCTGAAAATACGATGGGCCTCTATTACAGGGTTCATCGCATAATACAAGAAATGCATGTTGTTCAAAGCAGTTTATCTCAATTGTCTTCAGATTTATCAGAAAGTTGTCAACTGAAAAATTGTTGTTTGATACATTTTGAAGATTTTATTAGTTGAAAATTCTTTGTTAACTGTGAAAACAACCGAGATATGCTACCGTGAATATACAAAGGGCCTCTATTACAGGGGTTACGGTATAATAAAAGAACCACATATTGTTCAGAGCAATTTATCTCAATTGTCATCAGAGTTATCAGAAAGTTGTCAACAGAAAGAATGTTTATTGATGCATTCGGAACATTTTATTTTTTGATTATTTTTTGATAGCTTCAAAGACAACCGAGATATGTTGCTCTGAACATACCGTTAACTGAATCACAAAGATCACAATTCAACCGAAGTTTGGAGCATCAAATCTCAGTTGAAGGTGAAAATATGAAAATGTGGTCCACTAATGATTTTTTAATCGGTACAATTAAAAACTTTCATTAGTTGAAAACTTTTTGTTAACTTTGAAAACAACCGAAATATGCTACCCTGAACATACAATGAGCCTCTAGTATAGGGTTTACAGTATAATAAAAGAACATCATGTTGTTCAGGGCAGTGTATCTCGATTATCTTCAGAGTTATCAGACTGTTGTCAACTAAAAAATTGTTTATTGATACATTTTGAACATTTTATCTACTGACTGTTTTTTGATAGCTTCGAAGACAACCGAGACATGTTGCTCTAAACATACAGTTAACTAAATCCCAAAGATCACCATTCAACCTATATTAAGAACAGGTTGAGGGTGAAAAAATTGAAATATAGTCAATTGAATAGTTGTTCATTAAAACATTCTTATCATTTCATTACTTGAAATCTTTTTGATTACTTTGAACACAACCGAAATATACTGTCTCGAACATTCGGGTCTTTTTGCTTTCGTCACAGGATTTCGGTTGACAAAAGCCTTCGATGATTAATGCACCATATCTAAACTGTCTCTGAAGTTATCAGAAAGTTGTCAACTAATGAAATGTTCTACCTGTTTTAATAAACACTTCTCAAGTTAATCATTTTTTGAATTTCTCAAAGGCAACCGAGATATTCAGCTTTGAAGTACTGGTCGTACCTTCTGTTAAAGATATAACGGCAGCTTATGATGAGGTGTAATTATTGTTCTTCTCAGCTTTGTTCGATTAAAAAAGTTTGCAGTTTTCACGATCTCCCATTAACCTTAATTTCATTTTTTGAAATACTAATCGAGATTGAAGTTTTTGGTTGTTGGCTGAGTAAACCTGCCATTACACATCAAAAGTTGAGCATTTTGTTGAGTGCCAGCTTTCTTCTTTACATTTACCAGTGTGTGGTTTGAATTCCGCATGAATAATCAAGTTTCCTCCTAAGACTACCAAAACCGAAAAAAACATTTTTGGACTTTTCTATGAAGTCACAAAACCTAGTTCAGTTCAACATCAAAGTTATAAGGATTTCTGCAAATTCTGTAGTAGAGAACCATCCAGTACTGTATGTTTAGAACATCATTTCCCGGTTACCGGTTAGGAACATCGAAAATTTTTCAACTGGTAAAAATTTCGAATTGTTTTTACAAACATCTTTTTAGCTAACAACTTTTTGATAATCCTAAAGATAATCATAATATTATGTTAGAAACATACAGCGCTGTGTTGGTCTCTATTGCAGGACTACCGGTTATTCAAAGGCTCGTACACATCGTCTTTCTTTCCAGATCTGAAATCATTTTTGTGCCTGATTTTTCGCAAGGTTTTTTAACATTAATTTTAGTCCTTATTGAACCGGTTCAGTTTTAGTCTCAGTTTTTTCAAAAAAAAAAAGACATAATTTGTTTTTTTCAATGTTATCTTGAGTTGTTCTAAAAACAACAATATTTTTCAAAAGTTTGAGTTCCGCTACAGTCAACCTTTCCTTATCATACATTTTTTCATCAAATGATGCAAGCGCGCGTCTATCTTATTTGAAAACCATACACCCATTATACAATCTTCCATTCCTTTCTCGCTTGAATAACGCAAGCGCGCTCTATTAGATAGAAGAGAAATGTGCCCCTCGAGCATGGGCATATTCCTTCTTTTTTTTTGCTTCCACTTGGCTATTTGCTATGGCCTCCAATTTGATTATTCTGAATCTATAAGATTCCTTTTTTTGTATATCTAAAAAAAAAGGTAAGGATTATTAACCAAATTGAAAAAAAATCCGAAATTTTCTATGCTATGAGCAAGTTGAATACCGACTTTTGCAGAAAAACTTTTGTTTCTATCAATTCTTATAACTGGAATACTCCTAATTGTTTCCTATCGACATCAATCTGCCATCATGTACTTCTCCAACAAAATTTTCGATTTTTCAGACTCTGGTTCCTGGTGCACGACATGACCACGGCAGAAGGATACACGATGACATGTTGGGGGAAAGTGGCGGCTGTCTTCATGTCCGGAAAGCCATCACGGAGGCAGGCTTGGTGACGGAGTTGTTCACTGGTCAAGACTGGCAATTCTTGAAAGTCTTCCCCAAGCCGCACACCGAGAAGCTCCACACCCGCTGCTACAGTCACGACTTCCCAGGGAACAAGCTGAAGATCAAGGCCAGCTTCCTTCGGTATGAGTCGTTCAACGACTTCAAATGGATCGTGACAAATATGTTGGTGGATAAGAAGAAGAAGAATGGTCTCCTTCTTCACGAAGCACTTCCAACGATTCATTCTGCATAAGAGAGCCTGCAAGTATGAGTGGTACCATTTCACTGTATATATTTATTTATTCATTAGATTCTAGTCCCCATTTTTTGTAACTCCCGGTGAATGTTTTTTCTTTGATTTCATAATTTTTTTGTAAGTTCTAGTCACAATTCAAAAATAAATTGACGATTGTCTCAATTTCTGCTTTTTTTCTTGAATTTATGATTCTCGGTCCGGAATCCGATCTTTCTACCTACTTTCTATTCATGCAGTCAAAATTCATTTGGTTACAATTTCTCTTTAGACTCAATTGGTTATCACCAGAATAAGTGGTTTAGATTCCTGACAAAATTTATGACGGAGCGGAAATCTTTCTACCGGTTCTGGTGTCACAACACCAATTTTTATCAATCTACAATTATGCATGTACTTATTTTCAGTTTATTCTCTAGAGTGAAAAATGTGTTGATAGAGACACTGGAAAACTTGAAATGAATATGACTTACTTTTCCACGACACTGATAGTGTTTGAACAAGTTTTGGAAATTGCTCTTCAACTTGAACAATTCTGGTCTTCATTCCCTTATTCAACAACAGGTTCTGTTGCCTTTCAGCGTGAAACAGGTTAGCAGCTCAGTTTAATTGAAGTTTGTAACAAAGCTCACTAGCTATTCCAGCAAACAACTTTCTCTGAAAAGTACCAGTTCTTCAGTATTGTCGCTACTTGTCTCAATATGCTCCAAGACTCGGTACAATATTTGATGCTCACTGTATGCGAATCAACCGTCATGTGAATTGGAGCCCATTCCATCAAATACATCTCGGTTATTGAAGTTGAAGAGCGTTGTCGAAGTCTGAACAAAAAATCGGTAAGTTTTCATGTAACAAGCGCCTGGGTGATTCGTTCAAATCTTTTGAAGTGCTCAACTTCCTTTCCGACCGAATGATTTTTCCAGTTTCCAACAGATGTACGTCGAGTTGTCGAAATTCGGCAAGAACTGAATTTTACAGAGATTATCAGTGTAATAGGAAATGCACATCTCCCTGTTCGAAGTTGGATGAAAGATGACCGATGAAAAAGATCCAAGAACCATGCTTTATTCAATTTTTGGATGTCTTAGATGACTTTCTAAGACACCGCGAAAATTGAGAACAACATGTTCTGTTCGGGATTTGATAGTCAGTTCGCATGCAGCAATAGTTGAACGAATTTGATCTTCATTCGGTTACAACTTCTCTTCTGACTGAAAGGTTTCTCCAGTTGCTATCAGATTTGAAAATGTAGGCAGCAGAGAGAAAATAACTGTTGATGGAAAGACCTGAAAATATGAAATGAATATGGCTTACTTTCTCATGGCATTGCTACTGTTTCGGATAAGTCTTATAGATCCTGAGACTGAAAGTTGTAAACTTGTCCAAATATTCTTCATTCCGACTTTCGGAAACCACTGACCGTGCAGTCGAAAAATTCATATGCCGTCACAACACATTCGCTTCACGAATTCTCCATTTGTCTTGGTCTTCATTGAACTTTCATAAAAATTCCACTTGAAATTCGGGAAGATCCACCCGAAATTTCGAATATCCTGATTTTGTAGTTCTCTGCAAAATCTAAACATTGCTATCGGCAAAAATCATATTAAAATATATATTACCTGGATTTTTCGAACACTTTCATTGTTTGATTCCGAATATTGGGATGTTGTTCCGTAACGTTTTAAAAGAAAAGAAAATTCTCAACTGCGCCTCAAGATTTTTCTCTGACCACGGCCATTTCTCTATGTCTCTTTGTCTCTCCATCATGTGTTGGATGCGAGTGGCAGTGGTGGTTTATGCCGATGTAGTCGTAAAACGCGAAGAAGAGGAAAAAGAATAAGAAGAAGAACGGGATTAAGGAAAGGGAAATGTGTCATCTGGTGTTTTCTGCATCTCATTGTCTCACTGTCTCGTTTCTCACCTTCTCTTGTTTCCCCGTTCTATGCCCGACCGATACACTTTTCTCGCTTTGTCGTTCTATTCAACCCACTGAACGTGGATAGATAAGAAGAGCGAGCGGGGAAGGAGCGCAACACTGACGGCCAAAATACGTCATCACCAACGATGTGAAGAGGGGAGAGGTGCAGATATAAAATAAAAAACAACAACCCTCCATCGCACGGAGCCCGTAAATCTACCCGATTTATTTCTTTCTTCCCAATCCTGAAATCCCGATGCTGAAAAAATTACTGTTTCCCGTGAGTTTTTTTCTTAAAAATTTTATAAGAATCAAGTTTGGGGTCATTTCATGAATGAGATCTCGTCATTTCTCTACCCAGGCCCTTGTTATATGAAACCTCAACGATTTGTTTTTCCAGACTTCAACAACGATCTTCAACGTCAAAACCAAGCTGTATCTGATGTAATGGGCTCCAAATCTCGTGGAATTTCGTCAAACATATAGTGAGCATCAAATAATGTACGAGAATCCCGGAGCTCATTGAGCGGAAGACGTGAAAAAAGTGAGAAATACTGGAGAACTGATACTCTTCCTGGAATAACTAGTGAGTTTTTAGATTTTTTTTTATAAGAGCTATTCAAATTTTTCAGATGAGCGGGTCACCTGTTTCCTAATAAGAAGCAAAAAAGATGATGTGAATTCTGCGAGCAAACCCAGTTGCCAATTGGGATAGAGTGGTGCCTGAAGGTCGGAAAAAAGGATCTTTGGACGAGTTCACTCAGGAATTATGAAAGAAATCGACCAATTTCCAGAAGATGGCTAATTTCTCGAAAGAACGTTTGCAACACCTTGGGAAAAACATAAAACATCCAAGTTGATGGGCAACTATGGACTGGGAGACTTATCGGAACAGTAGCAATGCCATGTCGTGGAAAAGTAAGTCATATTCATTTCATGTTTTCAGGTGTCTCCATTGGCATATTTCTCTCTCTACTGCCAACCTTTTCAAGTCTGATGGCAGCTGGAGGAACAAAGAAAAAAAATCCAAGTTTATTGGCAACTCTAGACTTATGAGACTCATTTGAAACAGTATCAATGCCATGAAAAAGTAAGCCATATTCATTTCAAATACTCAGGTCTTTTCATCAGCAGATTTCTCTCTCTCTCTCTTTTGCCAACATTTTCAAAACTGATGGAAACTGGAGGAACCATTCAGTCAAAAAAAGTTGTAACCGAATGAAGATCAAATTCCTAAACTATTGCTGTATGCAAACAGACAATTGAATCCCGAACAAAAAATGTTGTTCTCAACTTACGCGGTGTCTTAGGAAGTTATCTAAGCCATCCGAAAATTGAATACAGCATGGTTCTTGGATCTTTTTTGTCGGTCAGCTTCTATCCAAATTTTAAACAGGAAGATGTGCGTTTCCTCTTATTATGCTAATCTCTGTAAAAATGAATTGTGGCCGAAAGTTAACAATTCGACGTACATCTGTTGGAAACTGAAGGAACAATTCGGTGGGATGGAAGTTGACCACTTTAAAAGCTTTGTAAAAACACCCAGGTTCTTGTTATATGAAACCTCGACGATTTACTTTTTCAGACTTTGACTACGATCTTCAACTTTGAAAACCGAGGTATATTTGATGAAATGGGCTCCGAATCACGTGGAATTTCGTCAAGCATACAGTAGGCATCAAATTATGTACAAAGTCTTGGAGCTTATTGGGACAAGTAGAGACAATATTGAAGAACTGATACTCTTCAGAGGAAATTGTTTGCTGGAATAGCTAGTGAGTTTTTGAAAACTTGTTACAAACTTTAACTAAAATCGTCCAGGTGAGCTGTTAACCTGTTTCACGCTGATAAGCAGCAAAACCAGTTGCTGATTGAGATAATGAAGGCCAGAAATGTTCAAGTTGCATGGCAACTTCCGAAATTGTGGAACACTATCAGTGTCGTAGAAAAGTAAGTCATATTCATTTTATATTTTCAGGTGTCTCCAACGACATATTTATCTTTCCCTCTCTACATTTCCGAATCTAATGGCTACTGAAGGAAAAACTCAGTCAAAAGAGAAGTTGTAACGGAATGCAGATCTAATTCATCAACTATTGCTGTATGCGAACAGATCATCAAATCCCGAACAAAACGTGTTGTTCTCAATTTTCGCGGTGTCTTTGTAAGTCATCTAAGTCATCCGAAAATTGAATACATCATGGTTCTTGGATTTTTCTCTGTTTTCTTTGGTCAAAAACCGAGCTGTATCTGATGGAATGGGCTGCAAATCACGTGGAATTTTGACTCGCATACAGTAGGGATCAAATTATGTACAAAGTCCTGGAGCAGATGGGGACAAGTAGTGACAATACTAAAGAACTGATGCTCTTCAGAGAAAAGTGTTTTGCTGGAATAACTAGTAAGTTTTTGAATAATTGACACCATAACCGGTAGAAAGACTCCCGCTTTGGCAAACATTTTGTCAGGAATCTTAACCACTTATTCTGGTGACGACCAATTCAGTCAAAAGAGAAGTTGTAACCGAGTGAAGATTTACTCCTGAATGAAAGTTAGGTAGAAAAATCGGATTTCAGACCGAGAGCCCAAAAAAACAAAACAAATATTGAGAAAATTATAAATTTATTTTCGAATTGAGACTAGAAATTACAAAAAAAATTGTGAGATCATAAAAAAAAGTTCACCGGGAGTTACAAAAAATGGGGACTAGAACTGAATGAAAAAATAAATATATACAGTGAAATGGTACCACTCGTATTTGCAGGTGTAGAACTTCTTCCGCTCCTTCCTTGTCTCGGTCAGGTCCATCAGGAACTCATTTTTGTCCATCACACCATCCTGAAAAAAATGGTTTCAGATCTCAAAGTCGCTAATAAAGATTCAAAAAAACTCACATTGAACATGTACAAAATGAGACCACTGGAGTAGTCCCACATGTCCATGAGCTCTTTGAAAGTCGCATCGTCTTCTTCCACCTTATATAACTTGGAGACCATGTACACGATGAATCGGTTGCTTGACTGGCTCATCTCCAGAGTTGCCACATCGAGCAGGGACTTCTTTTTGGAGTTGGAGGCGTTGTGGAAGTTCAGAATTCCACAGAACTTGGTGACCCACGCGGCTCGGGCATATGGGATTCTAAAAATTTTTTTGTTTGAATTTGAGATAAACCTTTCCGTCTCGATAGAGAAAAAAACAAAACTAAAACTCACTTATAGTCAAAAAATTCCCAGAACAAGAACTCCTTCCTGCGGTAGCTCGGGATTTTCGTCTTGAGAGAATCCAGCGAAACTCCTCTTGAGAGAGCGGAGAAGAATTTGCACCGGTCCTCGAGGATTCTTTTGTAGTTGAAGACGGCGAATCGTGGGAGTCCGTTGCGGTTGGCCTTGAGGTCCCGATCGTAGTTCATACTCGACTCTCCCTTCTTTTGGATGACCTGAAATTATTTTTTCGGTTTTTTTCATCCATTTTATCAAATTGAAGAAAACTTAGGATTTTGGTCAGAAACAAAGCACGTCAGCCTTCTTCTGGCTGATTGTCAGTCAACTTTGGAAAATTTTCCTAGCAAAATTGACACATTTCAAGCAAATTTGAGAAATTGGACATAAAAATCGTGATTTCAAAGCTAAAACTGCAATTTTCAAGCTTGGTTTCTACTTTTTACTGTTAAAATCAGCTGTTTTTCAATGAGAATGCCTGATTTCGGTCATATAAACTAATGAAAACGAGTATTATTCAGCAAATATCGGCGGTCAACTTGCTCATCATATTGAAAATTTTGGAAAGTTTTCAAATTTGAGAAAAAAATTCTTACCTTTTTTCCAATATACAAATAAATTTGTTTTTTATAAATTCAGAATAATAGTAATAATAGTGGAGGCCATAGCAAACGGCCAAAGGAGAAGAATAAAGAATATTTCCTTGCCCGATGGTCGCGTCTCTCTTCTTGTCTATCAGAGCGCGCTTGCATTATTTGAATGAATAAGGAAAGGAAGAGTGTATAATGAGTACATCATTTCCAAATAAAATAGAAACGCTTGAAAAATGTTGTTGTTCATCGAAAATTTCTGAAATAAATTCCTAAAAAATTAATTTTGAAAAAAAAAAAACAAAGCAAAACTATGTCATTATTTTATCAAAAAAAAAGTTAACACTACCTGTAAAAAATTTTCTGATCAGGCCAGGTACACTTGAAAATAGTTTTGACGATTGAACTTGGTTTCAGATCAGTTCTGAACCATGTAAGCACACCTGGAAGTGATTCCCAGTAAGTTTGCAAAATTCTGATTTTTCGATTTCCTCTGAAATTATGGCGCTGGTCTAAAATCGAGGAAATAAACCAAAAACACTCTACAAAAACAAAAACCACTGAAATCGCTCAAAAATGGAATGAATGGTTGTAATTGGAAAAAGCGGATTCAGGCTTGAAAAAGGAATATATGAAATTCCAAACTAGAAATTTCCAGATTAGACGGGAAATTTGAGAATGCGTAAGTTGAGTTTTTCCACGAGTTAATGCACGTATAAGATTGTTCCAAGCAAAACTCTTATCACTAACAATCTTATCAATATGAACTTATCAATCTCAAACGATACCTTGATATTCATCTTGCGAATGATTGATGCCATTGTTTATTTGATAAAGATATGAAAACATTGCGGTAGATTCAGTTGTCTTCTTCAAACTTATTTCATCTTCGTCACTGGTAGACAAATCCTGTTTTTCCATCGTCAAATTTATTTTTGCGTTGATTATGCTATTATTTCCTATTACATACGAATAAATTCGAAAATCTTTTCTAAAAAATGTGAGCCTAATCAGAGTCTCTCTCTGTTATCATTCCGAAATCATAATTACACTGTATACACACTTGAAATGATTGTTCAGCGTTTTTTGACGATTTCCCAAAATGATCTAGAAGAAATAAATTCGAATACTGTGTAGAAACAATAGATGCTTCTAGTAAACCAAAATTATATGAGCACAGAAAACAACATAAAACTGATATTTAAGATCATCCCAAAACAAAAAGCTGGGGCTTGAAAATTAATCTTAATTGAGTGTTATCAAAGTTCCAACAAATTTCGAAAACGGATTTTGTAACGTTTCCACATTCTTAACTGATAGAATGCTTTAATAAATTACAGAAGATACAGCAGACTGACAACAGACCTAAAACCTGCCAACGGTGTTCACACAACAGACAAACTGCAGACCGATTGCATCTCAAAAAATATACAAAAAATATCATTGTTTTTTTCTAAAGTTGTTGTCTGAGGTTATTCTGAACCACTGTTTTGTATGTTTGTCATTTCGCGAACAGAATCTCTGAAACCGAAAACCTTGCTTCCAAATTGTTTCCTGTAATTCCTGCGCTCTGAGGAATGAGTCATGATTTATTGTTGAAAAAAAAACTATTTCAATAATTTCATCATTTTAGTGATCACTGATCGCAAAAGAACAATCTGGAATAACACGACTAGTAAAAACACCAATGATCATTCGACTGATGATTCAAATCTGTAGATGACTAATGTTCAAGAAACCCCTGTTTCGAAAGAATTTGTTAACTAAACGGGAGGGTGGAGGCTGACTAGTAGCAATCACCCTCCCGCTCTATGAAATATTAAAACAGCAGTGAAAGTTATAAAAATTTATTTTAGAAAAAAACCAGAAAAAATTACACAAAACGCAAGAGGAAACATTTCAGAAGCGATCGAACAACTCAATGGCCAGCTACCGTCTGTATCCACATCTCCATCATGGCCAGCACACCCATTTCCAGCACTATCGTGACCTTCTTGGCAGCTCCAACAGACTTCTCGGCCTCTCCTGGAGCAATCTTCTTTAGACGAGCTGGTAGAATTCCATCTGAAAATATGATTGATTAATTGGTTAATTGAATTCGGATTTTTCCCGAACTAGTGCAAAAATGATTTAGACACATTAGGCGAATACAGCAGATGACTACGAGCCCTATTGAGTACACTCTACTGAATCATGAATTCGAACTTTAATAACGTTGAAAAAGCCAGGCCATGATAGTCAAAATGACGAGCTTCCCTAGCTTTTTCAACGCGGCGGACCGCGTCATGACTATACTTCAAAAATAACTTATGCAAGAGTAACACAACTCACCTTTTAAAAATATTGAGTTCATCACAAATTAGAGGAATACTATTTTCAAATTCAGAATAATCGAAGCAGATAGGCCATAGCAAATAGCCAGAGTGATCAGAAGCAACTGATGGAAAATGTTTGCTTATGAACTGAACAAAGGAAAAATGAATGTTTAAATATTGAGGGATGATTGGGCGGGGCATAGAATTTTCTTCCCGAACAATCAAACATCACTTTTTTTGCCTACGAAATGTATAAACAAATTTTGGAAAACAAAAAAAAACCAAGAATTGCGAAACTCGAATTGACTCATACTAGGATTCGAGTAAAGAAAAATGGACAACACGTGTCTTCCCTGTCTCATTGTGAACAACCAAATTTTTGATTAAAAATCGCCCAGAAGTGCCCTTAAAAATCGTAAAACATATCTTGCCTCAAGGAGTAAAAACTGCATACAACACGATTATAAGATTATCTCGCCCGGCTTGTTATAAAAATGTTCGGAGCGAAACAAAAAACTGAAAAAATTTACCATAATTTGTAAATTTCAGCACGAAGAGCTAGAAAGTTGGTTTCTACTGTGATATAGTTTCTAAAAGTGTCTTCTATTGATTTCTGAAAACTAGACATCGATAGCTTTTCAGGGAAAAAAGTTAGTTCTTGGACTGAAAGTGGGTATGGCTTGCTGGAAAAAAAAATTGAGAAGCGCCAATGTGTGCAGGGAGATTATATACCTAATAAACTATGCTTCATCAGATTCCGAGCACTTCTGAGAAATCCTAATGTCATCGCCTGCTAATCGTCCTCAAAGAACGCCTCTTAAGTTTATTCTGATGTTTCTGAGTCTTTCTCCCCGTATTCTAAGTTTTCTGAACTTTCCGAAAATTTGAATATGAAAATTCCATAAAAATCGGTCTAGTAGGAATGGATCTAGGTGCAAAAACCCCACCACAAACACACAAAAAGCGGTGATTGTTAATAGTAAAGATAATTGTTATTCCTAGTTTTGCTCAGGAGTGTCTGCGTCTCCGGTTTTCCTATACTATTTTGCGTCTGCGGCTATTTTTTCTTCACATATGTATAGTAGTATAACGAGACTTGTTATGATTTATAAAAATAATAATTTATGGGTTTGAAGGAGAAAAAGAAAGTAGGACAGATGGAAAACAGAGGAATTTGACGGGGAGGTACTGTAGATGCGGAGAAAATTCGTCTTCTAGCAGGATGTGAAGTGAAAAGATCTGAAAAAAAACTGGAAAAACTTCTAACTTCTAACATGAGTTTTGGCGGGAATTCAAAATCTCCAAATTTTTGGTGGGAATTGAAAATTTCAAATGTTTGGGTGGGAATGCAAAATTTCAATATTTGTGAGAATTTAAAATTTCCAAAGTTTTTGAGGGAATTCAAAATTTCAATGTTTCGGCGGGAATTCAAAATCTCCAAAGTTTTGGTGGAAACTCAAAATTTCCAAAATTAGCCCCCGTAAAGCGGTGCAAACTACAAACTACAAAGCTACGCAATCGCACATTTACCTTCAAGCTTCCAACCCCATTGCTTGACCCTTCTCCACCACATCCTTGAAACATCACATCCTGGAATCTCTGGCTCTCCTCTGCATCCCCAATCTCTCGTAGAATATCAATCAATGGTTCTTTGGGACACCCGCAAGAAGATGATCTGAAACTGTTCAATCAAATGATTTCATTTCATTCTTGCTCACCAGGTCTCATCATCTGTACTGGCATCCCGCACACTGGGCATCAAAACAAAAAAGATCCATTTTGGTCATTTCAATCAGTTTGGGCAGGCACCCTTCACAGAGAGTATGACCGCATGCAAAGTTCCGTGGGGTTTGTGAGGTTTGGCTTTCACTGTATTCAATGTAGCAGATGGGGCAGGATAGAAGTCGGAATGCTCTGGAAAAATCATGAGGTGCGCCTTTCAGGTATCTAACCTGAATATGTTCTCGCGTCGTTCCTGATCCACAAGCAACTTCGAAATAAAACCCAGGTAGCTGACTCTAACCTGATTATTCTTAGGTGATTGATGGGGTGACCTGAAATTGTTTTGTGTAGTTGGTATTTTTTGCTCACTTTTTGTTCAATTTTTCCTTACTTTTTGCTTACTATTCCCTTCCTAGAGGACATGCGTTCAAGGAAACGATGGGGACATGTCACCCATTGTCTAGGAACTTGTTTCAAACAAAAAACACCTAATTTTTCAAATTTGACCTGAAAACATCACATTTCACGTGGTTTTGGGAGTGGAACAATACTTTTGTGGAATCGTCAAAACCTTTTTCTCAAAAATCTGCTTTCTAGGTCACGTGATGGCTGAACATACTTTCTAGATTTGCTCACCATCTGACAAGAAACAATTTACTAGTTGGAAACATTTTCTGAAAATTTACCTATATCGACATATACCCAAAAAAAGAGGGTGAAACAATACTTTTGTCGAGTACTGTAGATCAAATAGGAATACGAATAAATAGAAAAACTCAAAAAAATCAAAACAATTAGTCCTTTGAGCACAAAAAAGACATTTGAAGTACTCCACCTCTCACAATGCTTACCTGATTAAAATGAAGAAGCTTATGGCGGGCTTCGTAAAAAGGGTGGGAAAACGAGAGAGTGGAGACTCAGAAAATAAAAAGAGTGTTATCAGAGAAATATGGAAATTTGAGCAAGCTATACGAATGTGAACTTACTCGTTGTGTGTAGTCTCGTTGCAGGTGAATGTTATGTTGTGGACATTCAAAATAAAAATATTATCAGGAGTTGAAGGAAAATTTGATCTTTGTTGCCCTACTATACGAATTCGTTCTTTTGGTTCCACTATACGGATGTAGGTTTGCTGATTATATGTGGTAGGGTTTGACTAATATAACCTTTCATGGATCAGGAAATGCAAAAGGATACCAGAAGAGATGAAATGAAAGTTTGCTCTTTTTAGCTCAACTATACTAGCTCAAACTTACTGGCTAGATGAAGTCTGGTACGAGTCTATTGATCTGCTCCAGTTGAAATTGGAATTTTAAAAATTCAACAGAAGTAATCTAGAAATACATCCAGCCAACTGAAACTTCTGAAAATTCCAGAGAAAATCAGATTAAATTTTTTTCTTTTTCTTTCTAGAAAAATCCTTGAAAAATAGGCAAGAACACCGATAATTTTTTTGCGAAACTTCTTTAAAAACCGATCTGGAAATATTTCCAGCCAACGGATTTTTTTCTAATTTCAGAGTAAATCAATTTAAAATTTTCAAATCCTGTTGTTCCATTGCCAATTTTATTCGTTGGTTGATTATGCTGTGTTTTTCCCATTACAGCCAAATGAAAAAAAAAGAATCTTATCCGAGAGTTGTGGTCCTGATGTTAATCTGAGTCACTTTTTTGTAAGTTTATCAAGAACAATAAAAGATTTTGGTGCTCAAAAATTATAAAAAGCACAAAAAACTGAAATTAAAAATTACCACAAAACAAAAAGCCGTTGCTTAAAAATAAAGCATCATTGAGTGTTATTGAAATTCCAACGAATTTCAAAATTGGATTAAATCACAGCAGCTACAGCAGGCTAACTACAGACCCAAATCTTTCAACGGTGTTCACACAACGGACGAACTGCAGACCAATTGCATACCTACCAGAAGATGAAAAAAATTCATGAATCTTTTCCAAAAATTGTGAGCCTGATGTTCATCTGAGCTACTTTACTGTGCGTTTGTCATTTCTTAATTTTGTATGCAATGTATACTCCAGTATCTGTGAAACCAAGAACCGTGCTATCGAATTGTTTTCTCTAATTCCTGCGCTCCAAGGAATAAGTCATAATTTAATGTTGAAAATGAAAACTATTTCAATAATTTCATCATCCATTGAGAGTGATCATTGATTGCTGGAAAACAATCTAGAATCACGACTAGGGAAAACACCAATGATCATTCGACTGATGATTCGAATCTGAGAATGACTAATGTTCGAAAAACCCTGTTTTGAAAGAATTGGTCAGCTAAACGAGAGGGTGAAGGCTGACTAGTAGCATTCACCCTCCCGTTTTATGAAATATCAGAACAGTAGTGGAAATTATAAAAATTTATTTAAGAAGAAAACCAGAAAAAATAAAAAAAATAATAACCAATCTTGACTTTCTTCGCAGCTCCAGTAGCCTTTCCAGTCTCTCCTAGAGCTATCTTCTTCTGACGAGCTGTTAGAATTCCATCTGAAAATAGAATTGATTAATTGATTAATTGAATTCGAAATTTTCCCGAATTAGTGCATAAGTGTTTAGACACATTAGTTACAAAGAGATGACTACGTGCCCTACTGAGTACAGTTCACTGAATCATGAATTTAAACTGTGAAAATGTTGAAAAAGCTAGGCCGTGAAAGCAAAATGAAGACATTTCCTAGCTTTTTCAACATGACGGACCGCGTCATGACTAAGCTTCACAAAAGGATAACACAACTCACCTTTTTAAATATTTAGTTTACCAGAAATTAGAAGAATACTATTTTTGAATTCAGAATAATCGAAGCAGATAGGCCATAGCAAATAGCCAGAATAATCAGAAACATCTGGTGGAAAATGTTTGCTTATGAACTGAACATAGGAAAAATGAATGTTTAAATACTGAGGGTCTCATTGGGCGGGGCATAAAATTTTCTTCTCGAACAAATCAAACATCACTTTTTTTGCCTATCAAATGTATAAACAAATAATAGAAAACAAAAAAAAGAAGTATTGTGAAACTCGAATTGACTCATACTCGGATTTGAGTGAACAAAAAATGGACAGAACGAATCTTCCATTTCTCATTGTAAACAAAAAAATCTGGAGTTACACGGTCAGAACAGGATTGATCCGTCAAAATTAAGAAACCACAATTTTGAGTCGGACAGTTTTGATTTAGAAGAGATCTAGAATTCTCCGTGCTACTATTTCTGATAAAAGTGCCATTTTTGATGAAAAATCGCGCAGAAGAGCCCTTAACACCGTGAAACACGTCATGATGTTTTGCACCAAAGGGTAGAAAACTGCGCACATTTTAATTATAACATTATCTCGCGCGGCTTGGTATGAAAATGTTCGGAGCGAAACAAAAAACTGATTATTTACCAAATTCTGAAATTTTCACCAAATTCTGAAATTTTCAGTATGAAGGAGTAGAGTTAAAAAGTTGTTTTGAACTATAAAATAGTTTTCAGAAATATCTTCTATTGATTTCCGAAAACTGGATATCGATAGCTTTTCAGGGAAAAAATTTGGTTTTTGGACTGAAAGCGGATATGGCTTACTGGAAAAAAGGCGGAGCTGTAAATGGAAAGCGTCATTGTGTTCAAGGGGTCTCAAAAACCAACTGTACAAAGTTTCAAAAGGTTCCAAGCTACTTTGTAGAATCCTAATGCCATCGTCTGCTAAATGTCCTCACAGAACGCCTCTTAAATTTTTTCCTGATGTTCCTGTGTCTCTCTCCCCGTGTTCAAAGTTTTCTGAACTTCCCGTGACGCGAGCCCCAGAAACATAAAACAAAATATTTGTTTCTGTGACAGATTTATTGAAAAAAAAATGAGGAAAACCTTCAAGTTAATAGTTTCAGAAAAAGCAGAAAATCACAGAATGACTCGGAAACTGGTCAACGAGCATTTGAGCCGCAACATCCCTTCGATGTTCTTCTCTTGTACTCCTTCATTAAGCCGACACGGTCAAAATCGGAAGTAACTCGATCAATGATCTCCTCGGTCTTTAGCAACTGAAAACTTTGAATTGATTTTTTTCTGGTTTATAAATTATTTTCTTACCTCTTATTTCCCTCCTTTTTCCTCATTCTCGCATCTTTGGATCTTATCTTCAATATCCTTCTGACTCATCGAGCATTGTGTCATAGTTAGACACAAACTTTTTGAACGAGGCTAGGAAGATCTTCAACTCAAAGTAATACGTTTTGTCGTAACAACATGTTACGTCTCCGATATTATTTTCAAAAATAACAGTATTATTTTTGAATGCACTGAAGAGCTTCTTGGCAGCAGACATGATATCAAAGTATGATATTTTCTGAAACGACTTGCTCTTAGAATATATAATGTGTATTAAAATTCAACTTGCCTGCTTGCGCTTGTTGCTACCGCTTACAACATCCTCCATAACTTTGATGAATTCAACTTCCCGGAAGCATAAATGTCGATACAGATCGGCTAGATTCTTACACAGAATCTAACAAACCGAGAATAAATATAGAAAATATTAGAAATAATCATAATATAAAGGGTAGGCAGCCTAAACTAGAGGCGCCAGTATGTGTCAGGTAAAAAGAGAAAATGACGGTCAACAGAACGATAAATGTGGCGAGATAGAAAAAGTGAAAGAGACGCAGCATGCAAACGTCGAGAGAGCAATAGTCGACTGGCTGACACCGGATACATCGTAGCCAGCTGCGGCTGCCTTCTCCCCTCTTTCCGTCAAAAGTTTATCTTTTCCTCTCTCAGTATATCTTGGGACGTTACCGCTTATGTATCGGAGGGCGGCACAAAGAAGCTGCTGCGGCTTCTACCGAAAGCTTTATCGAACTTGCAGTGAATCATGTTTATCTACCACGAAAGTCATCATTTCCAAACTTTTGTTGCTTGGAAATGCATTTATGTGAATAAATTGATGACTGGCTTCGGGATAAGAAGAAATTGAACCAGTTTTGTATCACACACGTTGCAAAAAAGAAGAATTGAGTTATTTTCAAAGACCTATATTCATCCTGGCCGACCGATTGAAAAATTGAGTGTGTAATCTCTTCAGGCAATAGTCGATTTCCTCCTATTTCGAACTTTGTGTGCCTGGCTAAACCTGTAATTGACCAAATTGCAGATTCTGTCTCCGAAAAGTATGCCGTAATCTTTGTTCCTCAATCGACGAGATCAATCCAGAATTGCACTTTGACTCTATCACATTGGAACTACCACTTACCACAAGCTCACTGGAATCGTATTTCAAAGATATGCATGAGGTCTTTAAAAAATTTTGCATGAAAAAGTACGGCCCGAGAACTGAATGCAGTCTAAAAAAAATAAAATGGTATCAAAAGAACATAAGTATCCACAAGCCACAATGGAAGATGCTGAAACTCTATTGAAGAACCCAAAATTGATTCTGAAGAGTTTGAGTATCGATTTGGTTGGCAAAATCGGAAGCTTTGAAATCATTGAGAAGAAGGAAGAAGATCTCGAGAAGTGAGAATCTATGAAAATCTTTATTGGAAAATAGAAATCAACTATTGCAAATTAAGGAAATAAAACTGAAAGTTCAACACCTATCCAAAACACCGGAGTTTCTGAAATTCGCAGATCCACATTCACTTTAAACTATTTCAATTGATCTGTATAGAAATAGACATATTCATCCGATTGAAATAGATTTCTCAGAATCGGAAGTGTTGGAGCAATGGAAAAATGCTGAAGAATTGGTTATCATAGGAAATTTTATTCTCACTTCCATTGAGAGTTTTGCTTCCTTCAAAACGATCACTGTTTGGGATGCTCGAATTTCAATGGAGAAACTGAACGAAGTGAAGGAGGTATTTCCGTGTATCCGGATGTCCAGATGATAGTTTCTTTCAGTTATTCGTCTGCTCGCCTAAGATGAAAAACTTGATTATCAAATCCAATTCTATTCGAAGAATGAAAGATCAGATACTATCAAATTTCGGTCCATTCGATTCATATAACGAGAAATTCGAGGATCATCTTGTATTCAATGATGACATGTTGGGAATAGAAAGAAGTTTGGAAAAAAGCACCTGGACATGGCTTAAGAGCATCTCCGGTTGGACTGAAAAGTCTCAAATTACTTTGAATATTGGAACGGGTGATTTCATTAAGTTTTTGAAGGTTAATTGATTTTTTAAATTTCTTTTTCGAATTGTGATGTTTTGTAACTAATGAACTTTGTGAATTTATTTTGTTCGAGATTTTGATGATCGGAAGCATCATCTCAAGCATCAAGGAGAACGATAACGGGTAACCCTCTGAGCCAATGGTAGACTGTATAACATCGCGTATTGTAAGCATCAGATTAAAATCACCATAGATTTTTAGAGACAAAACTTTTCCGGTAGAGAAGACAAGCATTTACATTTAAAACATGTGATGTCGAAAACTTGCTCATCGTTTCTTCCGATTGCTTTTCTCTTACAACTCTCCTCCCTCCTTATCAGTTACTCTCTTTTCTGATTGCAACTGACTTCATTTCCCAATTGCATGTTTGCCAGTTCCATTACATTTCGAAAAATGATTTCGAAAATTGCACAAATCAGGTAAGGAACTATTTTTTTCTTGTTTGGGTTCTGTTTTGCTATATAATTTTCAGTGAATCATGCCAACCCAATCTTCTAAATATGCCAATAATAGTGATGGGAGAAGTGTTGAAAAATCTGGACTGTCCATCGATGTGAGTTATTTTCAAAGACTAATATTCATCCTGGCCGAACAATTGAAAAATTGATTCCCTCCTATTTCGAACTTTGTGTACCTGGCTCAACCTGTAAATGACTATATTGCAGATTCCGTCTCCGAAAAGTTTGTCGTCATCTTCGGTCGTCAATTGACGAAATTAAACCAGAGTTGCATTTTGACTATGTTGCATTGGAGCTACCACTTACCACAAGCTCACTGGAATCGTATTTCAAAGATATGAGTGTAAACTTTAGAAAATTTTACATGGAAATGTACGTCCCGCGAACTGGATGCAGGCTAACACGGAATCAAGAGAACGCCTACAAGTATCCACAAATCACAATAGAGCATGCTGAAACTTTTTTGAAGAACCCAAAATTGATACTGAAGAGTTTGAGTATCGATTTGGTTTGCGAAATCGGAAACTCAGAATACATTAAGAAGAAGGAAGAAGATCTCGAGAAGTTCTACGATTCTATGAAATCTTTATTGGGAAATAGAGAACAACTTTTGAAAACTGAGGAAATGAAACTGCATGTCCATCGTTTATCCCAAGCAGCGGAGTTTTTGAAATGTACAGATACAGGATCACTCAAAACTATTACATTGATTTGGCACCCTCGTGAAGCGATTGAAATGGATTTCTCAGAATTGGAAGTGTTAGAGCAATGGAAGAAAGCGGAAGAGTTCAAAGTTATAGGGAGGTTTATTCTGACTCCCGTTGAGAGTTTTGCTTCCTTCGAAACGATCATTTTTTGGGTTGGACGAATTTCTATTAAAAAATTGAATGAAGTAAAAGAGGTATGTCTGTGTGTCCCAATGCCCAGATGATTGTTTTTCTTCCAGTTTTTCGCTTGTTCGCCGAAGCTACAAAACTTCCGTATCGAATCCCAAAGCTTTCAATATATGAAAGATCAGATACTATCAAATTTTGGTCAATTTGATTCACATAACAAGGAAATGGTGAAGAGAGTTAATGTTGGAACGCGAGAAAGTGTAGAAGTTTGTATGGAAAAAAGTGTTTGGACATGGCTTAAGGACATTCCTGGTTCGACCGAAAAACTTCAAACAACTTTGAATACTGGTTGTGAAAGTAACATTAACTTTTCGAAAATTTTTACTAATTAATTTTTTTTTGAAATAAATATATCCGAATTTCCGATGGTTTGACGCGTTTTCCAACTATTCGCTGTTCTCCAGAAAGCACACTTTGAGCCCTGTTGCTTTCCGATTGTTTCCTCAGCTTGCCTAAACTTTCAGGCAAACCTTAGAGAACTGCCGAGAAATCCACTTTTATAACGAATAGCATTGAGTGTTGTAAAGTAACCGTCTTCAATTACCTATGGTTTTTAGAAATGAAGTTTTTTGGTAAAGAATATAACAGTCTTGATGAAAATATTGACATTACAACCACTTAATTTCGAAAATTTGCTTACCTTTTTATTGATTTTCTCTCACTACACTCCTTCTTCATTATCAGTTCCAGTTTTCTCTGATAACACCTCCATTCATTTCTCAATTGCATGTTTGTTAGTTTCACTTCATTTCGAAAAATGAATTCGAACATTGAAGCAATCAGGTAAAGTCCTTTTTTTGGGTTCTATTTTTCCATATAATTTTTAGTGAACCATGTTGTCAATTCTCCCCTAAACCAGTAGAATTGGCCAACTTGTTCGCACTATAATTATGAGTCAAAAGAGCTTCCCCAGAATCTCTCTCATATTTATGTGCGAAATCATCATACATTTCTATTTCCGATTAATTCCCTCTTTTTTCTCTTTATTTTTCTCTATTTTTCTGAGAAAATTCCGTTGAAAACGCTCAAAACGGTCAACTTTCACTTATTTTCGTTTTTCGCTTCGCGAAAAACCCCAATTTGAATGTCCGCCCTTTTAGTGCCGCGTTTTCGCGGCGAGACCCGCGACAGTAGCGTGCGCTCGCGATTTCGCTCGGCCTAAACGGCGGCCCATTCAGTCTTGCGTTTTCGAACGTACGTGACGACGTTTTCCCTGTCGCTTCACTTTTTACTTTTTTCTTCACTTTTTCCGATACTTTTTCGGTTTGCTGCAGGATCCCCCGAGATCCCAGCGCTCAGGTTTTTATGCGGTCGCACGGTTTCCTCGCAACGTCGTCAGCCAGGTTTTCATCCAGCGTATCCCTCTTTTTCCTGTATTTTTTATCTGTATTACCCGCTTTTGATGGTCGCCGACACAAGTTCGTCCCTTTCCGACCCTTTTGGGCGGATTTGCCTCAATAAATGGGTTACATTTATCTCTTTTTTCTCTCACACCGCTTATCTTTCCTCTCGCTATTCGTCGTTGATCGTTTGTCTGGAAATGATGCTCGAGGACTCCCGGATGTCCCCAGACGGCTCGACATGGTGCATTCTGACCGGTATTCTCTCGTAGAATCCTATCGGAACCCACTCCGGGCCAGTCATTCGTCAGCGCGCTTAGCATTCCTCCTTTTCCCCTCCTTTTTCGCCTTTTTCTCTCAATTTTTTCTCTAAATCTCTTATTTTCCCCTTCTCTTTTCTCTTTTCTTAATTTTTTTCGTGTATGTTCGTAAAAATCTCTCATATTTCCCCCCTTTCTCACCTCTCCCCCCTTTTTCATGTTCTCTGTCTCCCCCCTCCTCGTTTCGCGCGCTCTCTCGCTGATTGCTCATCATTGCTCAGAGTTGCTCATCTTTACCCTTTTTCGTAGTAAACAACTGTTTTTTAGGTTGTTTTTAAGTTTCCCCCCTCATTTTCTCTCATATTTCTTAATTTTCTTTCATTTCGCTTAACTTTTTCGCTCTTTTTACCGCTCGTCGTTCGTTTTTTACGTTGTTTCGTCCTTTTTTCTTCCTTTTTTTTTCCCTTCCTTTCTTCTCATGCTACTGATTTCGCCGTGGCTTGTACTACGGGGAAGTCGAGTGAGAAAGGATATCTCCGGTAATACCACGGATCGCCACAAGTGCGCCGGCAGGTTGGAGAGGGAAAACTTCCCCTGCTATTGATTTCTTCTGGAGCCCACGGCTTCAAAGGGATCGGGGAAGCCTCCAGATGGCCTGGAACGCAGCCTAGCTAGCTGGGAAAGGGTCGGAGAAGGAAGAAGCTTCTTGTATTGAGCCCCAGAGCCCGATTCAAGAAGCAATACAGTGGAAGAGGCCACAAGTGCCCAACAATTTCCACTTGAAGGTGCCCTCGGAACACAAGTTTCCCAAAGGGATGGAAGAGCCTTCAATTCTGAATATTCGGAACAGTTCTGACTTCAGAATAAATACGAATCATTCGTATTAAGATGAGCATGGATCCCCCTCGGTTCACTCATCCTCTTCCATGGATTGTCTAACGTGGCACAAGTCCACGGCTTAGCACATTCCGCATCGGTCTCAATCCTCCACTAAGAGGAGGGCCGATTCAAAATCAGATTTCTGCATCCCACATGTGGATTTTCTGAGATCCGATGGCTATCAGCGCAAGCATAGCCAATTAATTCTGTACCTGAGACACAAGTTCTCGGAGTCGTTTGTACAGAATTTCTGGATCTGAAGTTGCATTCCATGCATTCTTCGGAGTCGTTTAATCCAGAATTGATTTCGGATCGCTTCCACCTGGTCGTACTGGTACTAATCCAGACGATCAGCTGTCTCTTCTTGCTGGATCCCCCTGAAAGAAGGTCTGCTAATGCTAATTAGTGGGTAATCGCTGCCCAAAATTTCAATTGTGCAGTGGTTGGCAAGGAAGCGAACGAAATTCGGATCTTCAGAAAAGCTTCATCTGATATTCTCAGTTGCGACGCATCAGTCCAGCATCCGAGAACCAGAAAGAGCGCAGAATTTCGGAATTCCAATACGGAAATTATATCCGTAGTTCCGATAACATCTGGTATATGCTCGGATCCTTGAGCATTAACTTCCACAGACGTTCTGTAGCCCACGAGTGGCTGTCTTTGGGATCAGTGGTAAGGGATAACCCAAGTGCCTATGCAGCATTGGGAACCCACCTCACATTCGAATATTCTATTCGGATGACACTTCTTGTGTAACTATTAGTCTCCCATGGAGCAGTTATACACGTCATCTTTTCCGATAGTCCTTCGAGACAGTTGGAAGAGGTGGCCACCGAGCAATTCAGTGGCTAATTATTGATTGAATTATAATTTCATCAATGATTATCGTATGGAAGTGGTGAGGTATCGCTGGAACCCTCCTTCAGATTTCGAAGTATATTCTTTGAACTCATCTTCTCTGGGACATGCTCAGCCATAAGGCAGCGCCCTATCCGTTACCAACTGACATCCACCATGGATCAGTAGGTAGTCATTGATACTAATTCAGTGATTAGTTATCGATTGAATTATTTTTTCAATCAGATAACTGACGAGAGAAGATGTGGAGGAACCCCAAAGACGCTTCATCTCTGGATTCATTCCATTGATCTGATGATTCTAATCATTCAGTCAGGTGAATCAGAATGAACACAGAATCCCGGAATCCAAAGCCGACATCCAAGTCGTGGATCCGAGAGCGGAATCATTTAGTGTGCATGACAATTCACCTAAATACTTCGGTAGTCTGGACCTTTAGAACCTTGCCTTTCTGGTTCTGTCATCGACATCTGATTTCCATTCATTCTGAAACAAGAAGATGCAAATCTGAACCACCTCTATCAAGTTTCAAGGATATTGAGGTGTCGAGACATCCAGGATCATGGTGCTAAAGTGATCGCTAATCTGGAATTCAATTCTAGATTAGAGATGTTTGAACCTCACTTGAGTTCAGCTCTTGACAACGAAGTCGTCGAACGCGTGGCCAGAATTTATTCTGAAAAAGACGACATTCAGGTCATATAAGACAGAGCTTGAGCAGAGAGTTCAACATCGACGTTGGCATTCAAACATGAAACCGTCCAATTAGTCTTAATCCGGAAAGTGGGATAATCCCTACTTACGGAACTCAATTTTGATGTTATGACACCTTCTGGTCATAAACTCTCTTCCGGTTTAACCGATCCGATTGATTCTTTCCTATAGTTCAAGCCAAATTCCTTGTTTTTAGGAATGACTAGCAAAGAACCCGGAACACCCCCTGCTCTCAATTCATCCTCCAGTGAAGACGGAGAGGAGCACGGATGGGATTCCGAAGGCGAAGACGTCGGAAAAGAGAGACAAGTCAACCCAGCGAATCCGATCATGGAGGAACTGGCTCAGCCAGAAGATGGAACCCACGAGTTCCGAGCGATCCGTCAAATGATGGAGCTCCATGACATCCAGCGTAAGTCTTTAAATTGAGTTGACTAACTTCTTCACTATTGTGATTACAGAAAAGCACTTCATGCGACTTACTCAGTCCCATCTGAGAACGATTCAGGAGAGACTTCTCCTCGAAACGCGTCAAGTTGCATTGCTCCAGGAACGATCCCATATCATCTTGAAGCTGCTATTAGCCCAATCACAGAAGAAGCCAGTTGGAGGAAGATCAGAAGCAGAGACAAAACTCTGTCAGGTAATTGAATTAAAGTCAATGGCTCATATAATATTCAATATTATAGGCGTGTTCCCATCGAGGACGTCATCCAGTTGATCCAATTCAATCTGCGATCGAGAAGCCGATGAGCCTGGAACCCACTGACAACCAGGTAGTAACATTTTAACATTGATTCTGAATTATGATTTGACTTTCCAGGCGGACAATCCACCACCAGTGTAGGAGGACCCCCCAGCTCATCGTCATTTCTTCTAATTTTTCGTTCAATTGTATCAGGGTATCCGACTGGATCCCACTTGTTACTTTCCCTGTTATCCTGTCATGGCTACCACCTCTATTTACCAGTCCCTGATCTCAGTCTTCCAGCTGAATAAAGTCTTACCGGTAATTGTGTACTGTTATCAACTAGCTTAAAAAGAGTCACAGTTCTCAGAAGTTAGAACAGTAGAAGCCAACGATCATTTGATCAATTGTCTCAGACAACCGAGGAACAATGAACGAAACGACAGTACTCTATCTTTCTTTCCATTCATCCCCCTCCCCTAAAAAACCCGGCACCGTTAAATTCCTGAGTATGACCAACGTGGAATCAGTGAGAATTCTGAAGTTGACAGTCGTCACAATGGTTTTTCTCGTTTTCGGTTATCACTTTTGATACACGTCATCTAGTCAGAGATGGTTGAGTCTATCACTCGAGATGATTCTGTCGCCTGACTAGGATACATCGAAGCGTGAAATCCACAAGACTCGTGGGAAGAGGCATCCCGTAGTTATCCAAATCGCCTAGGATTGATGCGTAGTCGGTGAGTCGCTACGTTTAATCTGTCTGAACCGATTCTCGTTTTGAATCAGAGGCTTCGCCTTTGTAGAGAACTCAGATGTGTCTTTTCGAAGACGGGACTGTTTCTGTTTACCCGGCCAAGTATTCAGAAAACTAGATTTCCTAGTCATGAGAGCGATCACCATTATAAAATGAGTGGCACGTTTTATCGCTTCAAGATCCCATCGATCTTACGATTCGAAGTCTAAGTTTCCACCACAACACCGTGGAACCTCCCCGAGACTTGACAAGTCCGAATGATCTCAGATGTAATTCTGACGATTGAGGACGATGACATCTGTTCGTGTCAGATTATAATGTTGATTGTGAGCGAGGCATGATACAAGTTTCATTTTAACACAATGTTAAAAAGCCAATTTATCTCATTTACAATATGAGATTGGGCTATTCCATCCGAAACACATGCTATTCAATCACAATCAGCAGAATCAACCCACCTCCGAAAGAGGTCTGAGAAAGTTGTGCGTAGATAGTTCAGGCTACTGGATTGATAGACCTTGTCGTGGATCGAATGATCTGCTGATCTCTCCGTAGATCAGGGAACCGCCACCGAAGTACTGGTGTATGACAGTGTTCCTAATCCAGCGGTTAGACGGTCATGAAAGTAGCTGGTCAAAGCCCCGAGTTCTATTTCCTACCCCAAGACCGTAGGAAACGTACGTAATAGAACTGGTTTAAAGTTGAGAAATCAAATTTTATAATGCTTATCGTCTACGAGCACACAGCTGGATCTACCTCCAGAAGAGTAGTTGTAGAGCACTTCTTGGTAATGTCAGCGAGTCTAGTACCGAATTCCCGTCTGGATACGGATGTATCGGACTTGTAATTGTATAATCTCTGAGATAGATTGTCTCCAGGGCCAGGCATATATAGTAACATCCCTTGAAGTAGGGAGGCCAGGCACAGAGGTTGGACGAGTGACATGTGTAATACCAACCCAGACTTACCAAGAAAGCTCGAGGTTTTCCCACAGCCCCAGCCATGGAGAGAGCGGACGTAAATCGCGAACCGGCAGCTGGATGGCCTCTTGTTTCGGTTAAGCTACATTAATTGAAGCATATGCATCGGTAGCACCCCGTCACAAGGTGGAAAACCCGGGAAGGAATTGTCGATTGATCACCCAGGTCTGACACACTTAACTGTGCTGTCTATGACGGGCGCCTTCGACAGTGAGCTCCCACAATAGACTCATCTGACTGACAATCTGATGAAACCCTTCCAATGGATCCCAACAAGGCATCCTTATACCATCTCTGAAGGTTCATCCAGATTTGACTAGATGACGATCGAGTGATGACTGCTTCTTACTTTGTCTCAATTCCTTATCTTATCATCGATAACGATACTGGTTTTTAGAGCTTACCAACTGTTCACTGAACAACAAGCAATGTCCATCACCAACGATCATCCACCGAATCCCCCGTCGCAGCCCATTAGGGAGGAGGATATCGGACGTAAGGTCATTGGTCCTTTCAAACGGCACGTCGCTAAGACTACTAGCACTGCCCGAGACTGGATCCGTAACTGCGAAAAATGGCTCCAGGATTACGCAAGTGATTCTGCGAGTATCCCATCTGAAAAAGATGTGGAAAATATGCAAGAGCTTTTGAAGGGTCTACACCAACATCGTAGCAACCTCAAAGCTATCCCTAAGCTTATGGAGACTAAGCTAAGTATCCCCACCATCCGTGAAAGCGAACGCCTACCAGCGATCGTGGATGATGTGACCAACTATGTCGCTAAGTCGGACTATGCGCGGTTGATTACCGGTGCTTCCAATACTATCGGGATGTTCGAACAAGAGTTCAACGCCCGCCGGATCCCACTAGAAGACATCTCTTCTCATGCGTATACTCCCGAAGACATGGATAACATGTCTGACGATGGAGGAGAAGAAGATGAAAGTGGAGGTATGAACACACCGAATTCGGCCATTCAGCGTATGGAATACATTGACGACACAGTCTTTGGAAACCAACCGATTGACATGTCTTATCTCCATGAGCTGGAACGCAAAGTAGCTGCGATGGATGCTTCCAACGGTGAGAAATCGCCACTGGTAGCTGATCCAGCGAAAAAAGTCCAAGTTCCAAATGAATTCACCAACAAAGGGAGGTTGAATGAGCAAGAGACCACCGAGTCCAACATTCGAGTCTTTGATAAGATCACGGACACTGCCAAGCCGCAGAATCCGAATCAAACATCGAAGAATCTCTTCTCGTTCAACCCTCCTGAAGAAGTAACCCACTCTTCTAAGACTGCTAGTTCGGACCCCCCGACTCAGCATCATTCGCAAGAGCAACCTCCATGGGTTGAACTACTCTTCCAGCGTATTGATCGACTTGAGAAGGATAAGGCAAGCGAATCTAGCCAACTCAAGAGCTTCATGCACGACGTGCAAAGCCAATTGAGCGAAAAGAGAAACCCCAAGCCAATGGAGCCCCAGCCCTCCAAATCAGATAACAAGTTCATGCCCACTCGCGATAGCGAAATGAGTAACGAATCTGAAATTGATGAAGAGTCAACTGAGTCCGATTCGTCGTACTACAGTAACCGTAAAGGTAGAACTCAAAAATCAAAGGCTAAGTCCTATAAGAAGTCCACCCGATCCCATTCATCTCGTCCCAAGGGCATGAAACTGGAGTCGGTGAGACAAAATCTTATTAGCTTCAACGGCACGGGAAGACTCGACAACTTCAGAGAACTCTTTAAAGAACTCGTTCTCGATAATCCTCAGGTCAACGATCGAATGAAAGCTGTCCTTCTGGAACAGAGTTTGAAAGGTCCAGCCGCAAATCATATGCAGCATATGACGGACCCGGTAGAAACTGTTCTCCGTACCTTCTACGAGTTAGAACAAGTATTCGGACAGAAGACTGATCGCCTAGAGCTCAAGGAAAAGTTTGCCTCTCTCCCGTTCCACCAGTCGGACTGCGAGAAAATGGTGACTGATCTTGCTGCTCACCGTTCAATCATCAATCTACTGAAAGACAAACGTGTCAATGTAAACGATGACGGTATCATTGCGACATTCAGCAAAAAACTCCCGAAATGTATCCAGGACAAAATCCTGAAACGTCTGTCTCGTGACAGAGATAGTGGAGTAACATTTGATGACGTACTGCTTCTCACCAAAGAGCATATTGACCTTCTGAAAATGAGGAAAGCCATGTTTGGCGAGAATAAGACTCGAGGGTCGAATGAAATTGACGAATTCCATACGTCGATTCACTATTCGAACACCCAACCTCGTCAACAAAACCACCAGAATCAGCAATTCGGTGGTGGCTATTCTCAGGGAACCCCCAATTCCAGCAAAAGATCTGGTCAAAAGGGAACCCACCAATCTGGCGGAAACCAGAAAGGGAAAAGCTCCCAGTCGGTAAACACTCCCAAATCGAGTGCCAACTTATACCAGCCTGGGCAACTAGCTCCCAAATGGAACGTGGTGTCATATTCATTTCCATTCAGTACACCAGAACATGGCGTGACTTGCGCTGCTTGCGATGGACCCCACAAGTCTATTCGCTGCGCCTTGTCAAGCAATGAGTTCCTCAAGAGAATTCGTGAAAAGAAACTCTGCGAGAGATGCACATTGAGTGGCCACACTGCTGATCAGTGTCAGAAGTGGTACACCTGTGGTTATTGTAATGGAGATCATTGCATGGGAATTTGTCCTCGAAAGGAATTCTACCGTAACCCGGCTAACATTCCCAGTAATTGCATGATCAAGACCTCGGAGGATAGGAAACGTTCCTTTCGTTCCTTTCGTAAAGGAAACTCCGCTCCATTCCAATAATTCTGTATGGAAGGCAGGCACGGGGGCTAAGTTATTGCTCCGCGTGCCACCCTCTGCTTTGCCAACAGACTCCTCTCGTTCTACTCACAATTCGTTTCCGTCACCTTGTTTTACTAATCCAAAGTCCTCCAATAATTCAAATATTGATGAGGCACACTCCACAGAATTTCAACATTCTGTTATCAGTGATAATGGATCCCCAGAGATCGAAGATTTTCTCAAGTTTATGAAAGACACCAGTCATCATGTGAATCATGTGGCGACGGTTGAAGAGTCCGACAAAGACTATAACCTACCGTTCTTATGCCTCCATAGTCCAGACGGATCCCCCATCCGCGCTTTGGTTGACTCTGGCGCGTCTATTTCATTACTTGATCACACCGCAGCCATTCGGTTAGGCCTAGATATTCTAGGTTCAACGAAAATGTCGGTTTCTGGATTCAGTTCAACTGTAACCATTCGATCCAATGCATACAAAATGCCACTGAAGAGTAAATACTCAAAAACCCCAATCATCATAAAGATTGCGGGAACCCCCTCTTTGCCAAAAACTCCATTCCTCAGTCCGAAGCTTTCAGCCAAGGATAAGGAATACATGGAGAAAGTTGGAATCTCAGACTATGAATTCCGAGCCAACCGCAAACAGCAAGATTGTCCGATCGACATGATTCTGGGAGCGGATATTATCTCGTGGATCCAGTCTCTGAAGACTACCACTAGGCATGTCCTTCCATCTGGAAGATTAATGGAAACTACTCCATTTGGATATCTGGTGCATCCCACTCCGAAACTGGATCTTTTGTTTAACGCAATTGAAACCCTCGGAAATCCATCTACTGATGAATGTGATGATGCCCAGACAGTCATGACACTGCTCCAAAAAGCAGAAACTGACGAATCCATTGAGAGGCTCATCTCTGAAGTCGCTCAAATGTGGAACATCGAAAATCTCGGTGCCACACCTCCTCGAATCGATGATTCCGTCAAAAAAGAGACACAAGATCTCTTGGCTGAATTCATGAGAACTGCCAGATTCAACGAGCAGGGAGAGTTCGAAGTTGCACTCCCCATGAACGGGAATGAAACAAGACTCGCCAACAATTACGAAGTCGCAGTCAAACGACTGAGTAATCTGATCGTAACCCTCGGAAAAGGCAAAAATCTCCTGAAACAGTATGACGACATCATTCAGGAACAACTAGACAAAGGCATTTTAGCCAAGGTAACCCCCGAGATGGATGCCGAGGCACGAAAAAATGGCTACCTAGTATACTACATCCCTCATAGGGTGGTGGTGAAACTGTCTTCCTTGACAACAAAGCTGAGGATTGTCTACGACGCCTCCAGCCACAAGAAGAACGAGTTGTCTCTGAATCAGTGTGTACACCCAGGACCCCCCATGCTCCAATCGATTTTTGGAATTCTTATCCGAGCCAGGCTCTTCAAGTACATCGTGATCGCTGATATTGAAAAAGCGTTTCACCAAGTACAGATGCAAGCCCAGTTCCGAGATCTAACCAGATTTCTCTGGCTTAAAGACATCTCAAAACCTGTGACTCGAGAGAATATGGAAACCCTCCATTTCAGAAAGATTCCATTTGGACTCACAAGTAGTCCTTTTCTGTTGGCAGCAACAATCGTCTATTTCTTGAAGCGGAACCCCCATAAGCTCAATGAAATGACACAAGACAACATATATGTTGATAACTGTTTGTATCATACAAACGAGAAGAGCGAGATCTCTGGACTTGTTAAATCCGCCAAGGACATTTTTAACATGATGCCAATGAATCTCCGCGAATTCATCGTTAATGATAGTACTGAAATGGGTAAGATTCCAGAGAAAGATCGAGCATCAGCTCTCGAAGTAAAAGTTCTCGGATATCTTTGGGATTCGGTTAAAGACACTTGGACGATTAAAATCTCCGAGCCAACAGAAGACCATCCCACCAAACAGAATGTTGCCTCCAGATTGGCAGAAACATTTGACCCATTGGGATATACTGTTCCAATCCTCGTCCCATTCAAAAGGCTAATGCAAAATTGTTGGCTTGATGGCATGCGATGGAAAGACAGGATCCCCCAAAAGCTACTGGTCGATTGGCAAAAAGTCAAAGAAGTCCTCCAGGACAAGACATTGACAATTCCACGACAACTGACAGTACGCTATGATTATGAGAGCCTCCGGCTCATGGTCTTTACGGACGCTAGTAAGGATATGATGGCTGCTACAATTTATGCCCATTATTCCTACAAAGATGCTCCACCAGTTGTGACACTACTCGCAGCTAAAAATAAGATCAAATCCGCAAAGAATGAGAATTGGACTATTCCGAAACTCGAACTATTCGCGATCGAGATTGGCACAAATCTCGCAGTGAATACAGTTCAGGAGATCCGGATCCCCATCACTGAAGTCTGTTGCTTCACAGACTCTTCATGTGCTTGGTTCTGGATTAAGACTCGAAAGAGCACCCGCCAATGGGTATCCAACAGAGTGGAAGCAATTCATGCCAACTCCGATGTTCTCACTAAGCTGGGAATTGAGGTTAATTTTAGGCATTGCCCCACAAAGGAGAATCCCGCTGACATTGCGACGCGTGGAATGCCCACTTCTGAACTGCAAACCAGTTCTCTATGGTTTCACGGTCCAGAGTTCTTGAAAAAGGACCGATCACTATGGCCTAACCGTTTTGAAGGAGAGTCAGTCGATAAAGAAGCCCCCGAGCTTCAGAACGAAGTGCTCAAAGAAGTACTAGTTCCAAAGACTGCAAAAAAGCCAAAACAGAAGATCATTCAGCACCAGTCTGAAACGATTATGGCAGCGATCTCCAACGGTCCATACGTGTCGTTCATTCCTTTTGATCGAACTCGATCTATGCGGAAACTTGTGTCGATGACACATTCATTGCTCAACTTCATAGTTGATAGCAAACCAAATCATAAGTGGACAACTTATGTTTTGAGCGAATTCTCTAAGGTGGATCCCAAGAAAAATCCTGTCCGCAAGCGAAAACTTGCTCGGTTGCTTCTGATCCAAGAACACTTAAGAGAATGTGAGAGTCAAGGTTTAACCTTCGCTTCTGTGCCTAATGTCTTTCGTGATGACGATGGACTTTTAAGGACCAGGCGATCCATCAAATCCAGTGTTCTCCCTGTTGAAGCTCACGAGCCTATCCTAGTTCACCCCAAGCATGTTCTTGCGGAGTTGATCATTAGGGAGACCCACGAGATCAACGGACATTTGCCCGAAAGATACACAGTAGGCGCTTTGAGAACAAAGTACTGGATCCCCCATGATTCTGCCATTGCAGCACGAATCACGTCATCTTGCGTACCATGCAAGAAGGTCATCGGTAGACCCTTTCCATACCCTGATTCCAAAATTCTACCTCAATGTAGAACGGAGCCGAGCATCCCCTTTGCTCATTCAGGATTGGATTATATGGGGCCAATACCGTACACCAAAGACGATGGATCCCCCGGCAAGGCATACGTGCTTGTTTACACATGTCTAGTGACACGTGGAGCGAGACTGGAATTGGTCCCTGATGGATCAACCGAGAGATACATTGAATCATTGGGTATTATCTTCTCTAGAAGCGGATTCCCCAAGTCATTGTATTCTGACAATGCAAAAACATTCCAACTTGGTGAGAAAATCATCAACGAGGATGTTACGTGTGGCGAGGTTTCTGAATCCCTCACATGCTATCTTGCTAGCCACCAAATCGATTTCGTATACATCACTCCCCTTGCACCCTGGCAAGGCGGGGTTTACGAACGCATTGTCAAACTCGTGAAAAACCAGCTCCAAAAAGTCCTCGGAGACAACACTCTGGACTTCCACTCGCTACGACGAGTTATAGCAGGCACAGAAGCTATGATCAATAGCCGACCCCTGATCGCACATCCAAAGCGTCTAAATGACATGGTCGCTCTGCGTCCTATCGATTTCTTACTACCTGGTAGTTTAATCGATGTCCCAGTAAACTCTAAAAAGTTCGATCCGACTAGGTCAACTACGGAACAAAGAACTAGAGATCATCTGGAAAAATTCGAGCACGTTCTCGAAGAACTTTGGAGACACTGGTCCCTGGGTTACCTCCTTCATATTAGAGAGGTCAAACACCACAACCGAAAATGTGCATCCCTCGTTCCTAGAAAGGGACAGGTGGTACTGATCAACACAAACCTTCTTAGAAGGCAGAAATGGCCTTTGGGCATTATCGTAAAAGTTTGTAAATCCCGAGCAGGAGAAATCCGATCTGCGATCGTGAAATGCCGGGGAAAACTGTACAAACGGGCTGTTTGCCAATTAATCCCACTGGAAGTCGAATCTTTCGGTGAGGAAGGCTCTCCCGAAGTCAGTTGTACCGGAGATCAGGAGTCACAAGACACTTCTCATATCAAACCGGACCCCACGCCTCCTTCTCCAGCTATCTTTGATATCCCTCAAGGGAGATATGCTCCAGACTTCTTTACTGATACCCAAGCCAAAGACTCTCTCATCAGAGCACCACACAACTCTGACCTACCAATCATCGGTGAGACGATTGAAGGCGAAGAGGAAATAGACTATGATACCCAACACCTCGATTCGGAGGCTGACAAAGTTGACTTCGTGGATCCCCAGTCCTTAGGTGAAGCGCATCCGCCAATCCCTATTGGACGTACCAGAGAGTACAGGCCACGTAAGGCTAAGAAGCCTAATGTCAACTACGTTCACCAAACCATCGTGAACTATTTGTCAAATCCTTCCCTCCCCCCGGAGTGTTGTCAATTCTCCCCTAAACCAGTAGAATTGGCCAACTTGTTCGCACTATAATTATGAGTCAAAAGAGCTTCCCCAGAATCTCTCTCATATTTATGTGCGAAATCATCATACATTTCTATTTCCGATTAATTCCCTCTTTTTTCTCTTTATTTTTCTCTATTTTTCTGAGAAAATTCCGTTGAAAACGCTCAAAACGGTCAACTTTCACTTATTTTCGTTTTTCGCTTCGCGAAAAACCCCAATTTGAATGTCCGCCCTTTTAGTGCCGCGTTTTCGCGGCGAGACCCGCGACAGTAGCGTGCGCTCGCGATTTCGCTCGGCCTAAACGGCGGCCCATTCAGTCTTGCGTTTTCGAACGTACGTGACGACGTTTTCCCTGTCGCTTCACTTTTTACTTTTTTCTTCACTTTTTCCGATACTTTTTCGGTTTGCTGCAGGATCCCCCGAGATCCCAGCGCTCAGGTTTTTATGCGGTCGCACGGTTTCCTCGCAACGTCGTCAGCCAGGTTTTCATCCAGCGTATCCCTCTTTTTCCTGTATTTTTTATCTGTATTACCCGCTTTTGATGGTCGCCGACACAAGTTCGTCCCTTTCCGACCCTTTTGGGCGGATTTGCCTCAATAAATGGGTTACATTTATCTCTTTTTTCTCTCACACCGCTTATCTTTCCTCTCGCTATTCGTCGTTGATCGTTTGTCTGGAAATGATGCTCGAGGACTCCCGGATGTCCCCAGACGGCTCGACAAACCATGCCATCCCAACCTTCTAAACATGCCAGAAGTGGTGATGGAAGAAGTGTTAAAAAATCTGGATTGCGTATCGATGTGAGTTATTTCAGAATTAACATTTATTCTGGTAGAAAATAAACCGGAAAAGTGTTTCTATGAAAGGTTGAGCTTTGATTAATTTTCAATGTTTGGTTATCTGTCTTACAAGGAATTTTCTTGAACACATCTCTTCTATATACTAAATATATTCTATATACGGGTTACTGTAGGATTACGGTAGCTACAGTAGCCAGATAACTTAACAATAGCTAGAAAACGGGTTCGAAATGCTCAGAATTGTCCCATTTTTTGCATGTACTACCTAAGGGACCCCAATAGTACACCAACAAAAAATGGTGGAGAATACTGTAGGATTACGGTAGTTACGGTACTCCGAAAACTCAACTGGCAAGCTCTGGATGGATAACCTTCCAGAACATTCTCCTTCTTTCCAGAAAATTTTAGAAACTTCCAGAAACTTCTAGGAACTTCCAGAAACGTCAAAACATTTGATTATTTTGGCGGGAATTCAAAATATCAAAATTTTTGGCGGGAATTCAAATTATATAAATTTTTGGCGGGATCTCAAATTTCGAAAAATTTGGTGGGAATTCGAATTTTCAAAATTTATGGCGAGAGTTCACGTTTTCAAAGTGTATATCTTAACAAGAAGGCTTAGGTGCATCCCTGCCCAACTATTAAAAATTGGTTTGAGCATGGCAAATTAACCCCCCATTGAGGAGCGCAGCGACGAACAAAAAGGAGGTGAGCCGCCGTAGGCGGCGCCACCGACTGGTTGTAGCTATAGAATTGGCAGCAACCTTAATCAGAAGCTCATACCTGAATCTGAATCTATCTAGACTGGGGTTAAGTTTTTGTTAAGTTTGCAGCCACTTCAAGTGGCAACTTTTTACACCGCCAGTAGACTTCACATTCAAATTAAAAATGGACTATATTGCAGATTCCGTCTCCGAAAAGTATGCCGTAATCTTCGTTCCTCAATTGACGAAATCAAACCAGAGTTGCATTTTGACTCTGTTACATTGGAACTACCACTTACCACAAGCTCACTGGAATCGTATTTCAAAAATATGCGTGAGGATTCTAAAAAAGAATACATGAAAATGTACGGCCCGAAAACTGGATGCAATCTAACATGGTATCAAGAGAACGCCAACAGAAATTCTCAAATCACAATGGAAGAAGCTGAAACTCTTTTGAAGAACCCAAAATTGATTCTGAAAAGTTTGAGTATCAATTTGGTTTGCGAAATCGAAAACTTAAAAACCAGTGAGAAGAAGGAAGAAGATCTCGAGAAATTCTATGAATCTATGAAATCTTTAATGGGAAATAGAGATCGAATTTTGAAAATTAAGGAAATAAGACTAAAACTTTGTCATCTATCCCAAGCAGCGGAGTTTTTGAAATGCACAGATCCAGAATCACTGAAAACTGTTTCAATTAATGGGTATAGTCATATTTCTCTGCCTGAAATGGATTTCTCCGAATTGGAAGTATTAGAGCAATGGAAAAATGCTGAAGAATTGGTTATCATAGGAAATTTTATTCTGACTTCCATTGAGAGTTTTGCTTCATTCAAAACGATTCATGTTCGTGTCAATGGAATTCCAATCGAGAAATTGAATGAAGTTAGAGAGGTACGTCTGTGTGTCGTAATGTCCAGATGATAGTTGTTCTTCCAGTTATTCGCCAGTTCGCCAAAGCTCCTAAACTTCCGTATCGAATGCCATGACATTAAAAACATGAAAGATCAGATGTTATCGAAATTCGGTCCATTTGATTCACATAACGAGGAATTCAGGAATTACCGTAATATTATTGTTGTTGGAATGCATGGAAGAGAAGAAGCTGGTATGAAACACAGTACCTGGACGTGGTTGAAAGATATTCCAGGTTCCATTAGAAAGCTTCAAATATTTCTGGAACTCGGTTGGGGGAATAACATTAAGCTTTCAAAGATTTAATTCATCAATTTTTATTTATTGTTGAGTTGTAATTTTTTGTAAATAATCAACATTGTGAATGAATTTTTTCTGGAATTATGATGATCTGAACCGTTTTCCATACTTCGATTTTTGGTTGACCGGGTTATCGACAACTCCAAATCTCGACATTTAAACGACAGCGATTGGTATTTCAGATTCACTCTTCTATTTCACAGGAATATGAAACGATATTGTTCATCAAAATTGTATTCTTCCCTTTCCTTCCACTGCATTGATAGTTTTTTCATTGAAAAGTTCCCTTTCTGAAACAAACGTGAATGCTAAAAATTGTTCTCATGGCAAGTCACCTTCAAATTCAAATGATAGTTCTGTCAAGTGTGAATCACACTTGGTAATCACCTTTCTTTGTTTAGGAACGTAAGAACCAATTATGGTTGATTTTGACAGGTCATCAAGATGAAAGATCTAGTAGGTAAAGGAGCCTCTTTCTCTGAGAGTCAAATAGAGGGCGTGGCATCCCTATACTCTGTCACTTGGGGAGTACAGTCAAGACAGGGTCATTCAGTCTTCATTCTTACATTTCCTCGAACTACCTTTTGGTGACCCTTCTGAGGGCTCAATCCTTCGTCATCTCTATTCTTTTTTGTTGTCTCCCTCCCTATCCCTTCCCAAATAAAGACAACAAGTGGACTGTAAGTTTCTTTTTTTTAGAAACCAGCTATCGTACAAAAATTAGGTAGTAGCTTAGAGTTTCACATTCACCTTAAAGGAGGCGGGAACTCAAAAAAACATTTTTTTTCTGAAATTACAAAAATAAATACCTCTAGTGGGTTCGAACCCAGGGTCGGTCCGACATATCACCGAAATCGCTACCGACTGCGCTATGCGGCCGAGAAAGCGCGCCGACCCTCCTTGCCTATATGAGACTGCGCCCTTTTTTCCCCCTTAAAATTCCCCTACGAATGAGAGTTCCCACCCCTTTAACCTCCTTTATATCCAGGAAATGCTCAGTAGATGACATTGGGGCTCTCATAGCCGCCGAACCGTTTTTTTTAAATTCCTTTTATAGAAACCAGCTATCGCACGAAAATTCGGTGGCTTGTGAATCTTGAATTTTCGCTTTTTCTCATATCCTATCCCTTCCCAACTAAAGACAACAAGTGAACTGTAAGTTTCTTTTTTTAGAAACCAGCTATCATAAAAAAATTAAGTAGTAGCTTAAAGTTTTCACATTCACCTCAACCTCTTATAGATCCAAGAAAGTTCAGTTGATGACATTGGGGCTCTTATAGCCGTCCAATCGTTTTATCAACTGAAATTTCCTAGACTTAGAAATCAGCTGTTGTAAAAAAAACTCGGCAGCTGGTGTAGCTTAAAATTTCCATTTGCTGAAATTATGTCACCTTCAAATTCAAATCATTTGAATTCCTATAGCCTCATTCGATGAATTTCTCGAACGTTCTCCCGTTCCTCCTTGAGAATCTTCCTTTTCCTCATCGATCACGAGTTCTACTCGTTTTGTCGAGTGTGAATCACACTTGTCAATCCTATTTAGTTTAGGATCGTAAGAATCAATTAGTATTGTTGGTTTGACAGGCCATAAAGGTTGAGTGATTAGTAGACAAAGGAACCGCTATCCCAGCAGATCTTTGCCGGGGTATACTTTCCAGGGGATCTTCTCGAACGCTCTCCCGACGCCCCGCCCTTTCAGGATTACACTCCACATACAGGGCCAGTCATTCTTCATTCTTAGGTTTTCTTGACCTATCTTCTGGTGACCCTTTTGAGGGCTCTCTCCCTCGTCACCTCACTTTTCTCTCTTTTCACTTTTAGTTCCAGGAAAAATCAGCAGACTAACTTTAGGTTGATGAAACCGGTTCGCCCTTTTAACTAGTATTTTTTTCATTAAGAAACCACTTATAGTATTTTCAGTCCTCCCCACCAGCTATCGCTCATTCTCATCCAAAGGATGTCAATATGACTGGAGCTTCCTCCAATTATTCCCGCCATTCCACCGAAACAGTGTGAAAAAATGCTCCAGAAGCAACTTGTGAGTTTCGGCAGAACACAACCACAATCTGATTTAGATTTCCAGCTTTCTTCCTCTACCGCATGATGCCGCCAATCGCCCAAAACCAGTCTCTATTCAGTTGATTTGGAAGGGAAGTTTTCCGTAAGTGTTGGCTATTTTTCCCATTATATCCCAAATTTCTTAACTTTTTGCAGCAAACCGACGATGTGGAAGTGACGAGACAGATTGAGGATCAGTTCAGACTACTCGATGAGGTAGGAGGTAGGTTTGGGGTAGGTTAAATATCAATGTTTGCTTATGAATTTTCTATTTCCAGCACGACTACAAGCACCCTTCTATGAACACGGCAATGCTTGGCGCCGTCAGCATCTCCAGTATGGTTTCGAAGACAAACGAAGAAAAACGTCATGGAAAAGAGGTTGAAAAAAAGGCCGTGGAGAGATGGGATTGCATTTTGAGGTAGGCGTTTTGCCCATAGATTTTTTGAATGGAATTTTCACATCTCGGAACAGAATTTTCCGGAGATGATGCCCGTTTTGGGAGAATTCGGTTAAAATTTCGGAAAATTCGATAACTAGGTTGACTTCCTCGTCACCCCTTATCTTTTTCTTTTCCTATCACTGTCCCTCCCTAACTAAGGATAACTAGTAGACTGTGAGTTCCTTTTTTAGAAATCGGCTACCGTACGAAAATTCGGTAGCTGGAGTTGATTAGAATTTCCATCTGCTGAAGTTAAGCCAACTTCAAATTCAAATCATTCTAATTTCTATTGCCTCATTCGATGAATTTCTCGTACGTTCTCCCATTCCCCTCTCGAGAATCTTCCACAAATTGATGACGAGTTCCCTTTGTTCTGACAAGTGTGAATCATACTTGTCAATCATTTTTTGTTTAGGAACGTAAGAACCAATTAGTATTGACTTTGTTTGACAGGTCATGAAGGTTCAGTAATTTGTAGACAAAGGAACCGCTTCCCCAGGGGATCAGTTGGAGGGTGTATCGTCCCGACATCCCGTTACTAAATGAATATACTCCATACACAGTCTGGCAGTTCTTCTATTTTTTCGACCTACCTTTTAGTGACCCAAATGAGGGCTCTCTTCCTCGTTACCTCTTTTTTCTTTCTTTCTCTTTTCTTTTCTCCTCCCTCCCTTCTTATCTCCCTCTAACAAAGCATAACTAGTAGACTGTAAGTTCCTTTCCTAGAAACCAATTATCGTACAAAAACTCGGTAGCTGATGTAGCTAAGAATTTTCATCTGCTGAAAATATGTCACCTTCAAATTCAAATCATGATATTTACTGAGCACACGTGCGGACCGGTTGGATGCCGACCTAACCTGAAAGGTTTAGTCGAAGGCTCTTAGTCTTATGTTTGCCTACACCACATAGCAATGAGACCATTTGGATGCCCAACCACCGCGATCTGTCAGACAACGTGCTTCGGAAGGTCACTGGATCTATCTTGTCAGAGATCCTTGACCGAAAAAGCACACGTGCGGACCGGTTGGATGCCGACTGACCCACGGGGGATAAGTCGAAGGCTCCTAGTCTGAGGTGCGCCTACACCACACAGCAATGAGACAATTCGGATGCCCAACCACCGCGATCTGTCAGGCAACCGTGCTTCGGAAAGTCGCTGGATCTATCTTGTCAGAGATCCTTGACTGAAAGAGCACACGTGCGGACCAGTTGGATGCCGACTGACCTCAATAGGGAAGTCGAAGGCTCATAGTCTGAGGTGCGCCTACACCATACAACACCGAGACACTAAGGATTCCCAACCACCTGTCAGAGAACCTCGAAAGGAGAAGCACACGCGCGGATTGGTCTGTAAGCCGACACGGAAAATGGAAGATTTGATGTCACCTGAAGAGCTTCTGGAGTTGGAGGGCGTTGTTGTTCAGATTGGCGACCTCAGCATTTGAAGAAAAATCACAGATCAGTAAGATCCGCTTCTTATTGGAGCAAATTTTCACATAAGTCTTTCTAGAACCTAACATCCTCTGTAGCAATATTTGATTGACACGATGGAAGAGATAGATCGGAATGAAGTATGCCAATTGATGGTTTCGACTGTTTTGGAGCGAGAGGAAACATAGTTCGTTGCAGATTTGATTGTTGCTCTAAATATCATATCGTAGGTCTTATTTTTGTTTAGTTAATTTTTATTTTCTCGGTTTCGCCTAGGTTATCTTATTGTATTCACTTTTTTTTCAAAATGAAATTGAGTCGTTTTCATTGTCATGTATCAACAGGAAAAATACTTTACCAAACCATACAAGTTAATTGGGCAGATAGATTTGATACGAAAAATCAGTTTCTATCACCAAAATCAACAGAAAATTGGTCCACCAAAGCTTAGGACGACCAATACAACTGCTGCTTCAGGTGTATTCTACTGATATTTGTGTTTTGTGAGTGTAGCGTTCGCATGCTTCATAAAAACTAGACAATCTTTGGACTGCAGCGTTGCACCTACTAGTTTTATTTCCTATTTTTAAAACTTAATACTTGCATTGATATCGTGACACAATTTGATGGTGATTCATAAAATCCCCTTCAACCAGAACTGTGATTTTCTTGAAATACACCACATCAGCTTTCCAATAGCGTCTGCGACCTGGCAAACATCCTCAGGAGCAATCCCAAGAATTTCTCTCTTGTATTTATCAGTGGATTCATAAAACCGTCTCAATTGGAGGTCCATGAAGGTTTTAGAATACATCATTCACCACAATAGTAGTAGATGCTATAACTGAAACCACTGGAATAACTGGTTTAGCTGTATCCGGAGGAGCAATTTGTAAAACGAACCGAGAAACCAAAACCCTCGATGGTTGTGATTATATCCGAGTTCGCGAGATTCAGTATATCGACTTCACTAACAGCCATAACTGAGCCAAGTGGTTGAATCGGTGTGATTGTTGATCCATTTTCCGATGTGAAGATTCCGAGTCTTTTCGACGAAGAAGAACATTATAGGATCCAGATGGCTTTGTTGAATTCTCTGAACGACGTTAGACGGCAAAATTCATTGATGGTCTTCTGACAACTAGTTTGACATGTTTGTTCTGAGGTGCTGCTTCCAGAACAATTTCCGAATGAAATGATCCTTCAACACTGCGCCCATCAGTTTCTACATGCCATCGCACCACCACCTAGGTTGTCCAATAAGTGAAACAGTGGTCAGATCGGATGCGTTTCAACTGTGTTGACCTAACAGAATGTAGTTTGGAGTTGCGAATCCAATTCAAGACGGTCTCATCCGCTTTACTGGAGCTTTTCCTTCATTCGTTTCCATCCGAAAGTCACCGCTGCTTGCTGAAATTTCATAGAAGTTCGAGACGTTTTCTATCTAAAAAAATGAACTAACCCGTTGCAAAAAACACCTGACGGTATACTCCTCTTTGGCTTCCGATGACTTTGTTTTACCGGTGTCTTCAATCTTACTGGAAAATAGATCCGGCAGAGTCTATTGTTGTTTTTCGAATCGGAGTACGTATAGTTCGTCAAGCCCAACAATCGTTTCACCCTCCATGAGATTAGGACACTGTGATGGAAATATCACCTTTTTGACTCTTTATCCGTTCAGATTTTTTGCAATTGTGAATTCATACGCTTCCGGTCCTTTGTCAATGTCAATATCTTGAAGCTCTCGTTTTTTGATGCCGGCATTGGTATCTTCAGTAATCATTCGATTTGTTCGATGAACCAGCTCCACGAGCTCATACCCTCGAGACACTTTAATATCCACTCCTTCTTCAATCGGAACAGCAACAAACGCATCTGATGCCTTTTTTTGTGTGGAATCTAACAGGAGACGTTCATTGGCTCAAACAAGAAAATCCTATGTTTGTAAAACTCCATGGACTGCTGCTGGTCCTCAAGTCAAAAGTCTCTCCCCACACCAACACAAGTATCTCATCGCAGCGTGCATCTTGGCCTGACGCTTGGTGAATTTCTGGAGACTGAATGTTTTTTGCAAGCCAAACTAATGAGAAACAAGAATACCTACCTGATCAATTAATACAACCACGTCTCTCTCGGGTAACCTTCCTTCTTCTTCTGCATAATCCGGTTTACTGGTTTCAATTCTGGTTTCATAGCTGGTTACTGAAAACTCATAAAAGTTTGAGACGTCTGGTTATTGAGAAAATAAACTAACCCGTTGCAATGTACTCTTGACGATTTTCTGTTCTTCAGCTTTTGATAGCAGTCGTTATGCTGTCTTCTAGTGCAGTTCAATCTGGAAGGTTAATTGTCGTTCATCGGATCCAAATGCATCAGATGGTGTTTGTGATCGTGTTTCGGTAATTCTCTTTTAACATTGGTCATTTTTGTAGCACGTTCACCAGCGTATGAGGAATTGATCGAACAGTCAGTTCCGTGGAGCTCAACGATCATATTGTTCTCGATGAAACTAGAACATTGTGATCAAATCTTTTTGATTCTTCATCCGTTCCTTTTTCTTGCAGTCGTGGCTATAGTTTTTCTGGTCCTTTGCTAATATCAATCTCTCTGAATATCACAATTCTCGGTAGCGGCACAGGCATCCTCAGTGTTTTGTTGAAATAATGAAGAGCTTATATCCTTGACACAGAATATCCTTTGTTTGTAACCCGTTTGGAGTTGAAAATCCAGTTGAAGACGGTCCCATCCGGCTCACTGCAGCACTTCTCCTATCCTTCTCATCCGGATTTCACCACTGGTTGCTGAAATTTCATAAAAGTTCGAGACGTCTGGTAATTGGAAAAATAAACTAACCTGACGGTTCGCTGATCATGTGTTTCCGATGACTTTGTCATTTTTGTAGCGGAATGATGGCAGATGGTGTTCGTGATCCATTTTTCACGACGAACTTTCCACGAAATCCAATGTGATGTGATTGACCGTCCCAACGCTCGTTTCAACCCCCATAAGATTATGACGTTGTGATGAGAATATCATCTTCTTGATCTTCTATCCGTTCAGAATTTTTGCAATCGTGAATCCACATCCTTCTGGTCCTTTGTGGATATCGATGTCATGAAGATCCCAATTCTAAGGAGCGACATAGCCATTGTGAGTGATAATTCGATTTGTTCGATCAACCAGCTTTGCAAGCTCATATTCTCAACACACTTGAACATCCACTCTTTCTCCAATAGAAATAGTGGCGAAAAATCTCATGCCTCTTCTCGTGTGGCGCCTGACAGAAGACATCCATTGACTCGAACACGAATATCCACTGTTTGTGAAAATCTATTGACTGTTGCAGGTTTGCTAGTCGAAATTTGATTGATCAACGGAAGAAATTTCCGAATTCTGTCATTTCAGCGCAAGCTCGATTGGGAGTTATGATACAATTCAATAGTTTCTTGGTCCGTGGACAATCAGGAAAAACAGTGAACACATTCGCGTTTCTCCGTAACTGTGCTTCAATCTTTTCCAACACCATCACAAGTCGCAACGTGCATCTTGGCTTGGCGCTTGATGGGTGCCTGAAAACTGGACTTCATTTATAAGACTGATGAAAGAACAAGATGACTCACCTTCAGTCTTCGATCATTCACTACAATGATAGAAGGTGTTTCATAGTTTTTGTAAAATCATGATCGTGTAGCTGCTACCACTGGAAGAACGGATTCAGCTGTGTCCGGAGGAGCGATTGTCAGTAAATTCGGTAGACCAAGATCCTTGATGAGTGCGATTCTCTCTTCGGATAAGCTAGACTCAGGATATCGATTCCATTGACAGCGACAACGGTGATCTCCAGGAGAAAGCCTTCCAAATATTGCAGCTGGACTAAGTGATTGAACTTGTTGAATTGTTGCTCCATTTTCACGTCTTGACAACGAATCCAAAACCATTTGAACCATTTCGATGAAGAAGAACACCATAAGATTTTGAAAGCCCAGTTGAATTCACTGAACCGTGCGGCATCATGTTTTGAGGGTCTTCTAACGACAAATTCCGCACGTTTGTTCTGAGCTGATGATCCCGAAATTCACAGCTTCCGAATAAGATGCTCCCTTAACATATCGATCGTTTTTGAAGCATGTCCACCAGATCGTGAATACACATTTGTTTGTGCTTTGTAGATATCAACATCATAAAGATCTCGATTTTTGGCAAGATTTTCAGTGATTATTCGATTTGTTGCATCAACCAGCCATGCAAGCTCATATCCTAAACACACTTGAATATCCACTCCTTCTCCAGTCAAAATAGCGACGAACACATCTCATGCTTCTTCTTGTGTGGCATCTGACGGAAGACGTTCATTGACTCGAACAAGATTATCCTCTGTTTGTGAAACTCCATTGACGTCTGCTGGTTTTTTAGTCAAAACCATCATAAGTTTCAGAAGGCTCTGTTGAGTGTTCTTCGTGTTCCTTCGACTTTGTACCCATCAATTAATGCAATCACCTCTCCTTTCTGTAACCATCCATTTTTCTGCAGCTCCATCAATCCTAATTTCACCAACAGCGAGAGGTATTTCAACTCCAACACGAAGACGGAATGCAAAACCGACAAGTTTCCGAATATGTGAGTGATCGAATTGAATGGTTTCTGACTATATTGGCTCAATGAAATGTAGTTTGGAGTTGCGAACTCAAGAGTTGGTGTCTCATCCGGCTTGCTGAAGTGCCTCTATTTATTCCTTCCCATTCTGATGTCATCGCTGGTTGCTGGAATATAATTGAACTAGTTTGAAACGTTTGGTAAAGGGAAAAACTGAACTAACCCGTTACATTGTACTCCTGACGGCTTGCTGTTCTATGGCTTCCGATGACTTTCCAGTGATTTTCTCGAGATGGTGAAGCTAGATCTGGCACAGGCAATATTAGATTTTTGTTTCCGAATGCAACAGATGGTGTTCGCGTTTTGAATGTTCCTCGTTCCACAACCAACTTTTCACGATATCCAAATTGGTCGCTCTCGTAGCATGTCTACCAGCTGAGTATGAGGGTCAGGTCGAACATTCCTTCTGTCAACATTCGTTTCACCATCCATAAGATTAGGACCATGTGATGGGAATATAATCTACTTGATTTTCTATTCGTTCCGGTTTTTTTGCAATTGTGAATACTAGTCCTTCCGGCCCCTTGTCAATATCAATCTCATAAAGATTCCAATTCTTTGAAGCGGGATGAACAACTCCAGTAATTATTTGATTCGATTAATCCGGATAAGCTATATTCAGAATATCGATCCCATTGACAACGGTAACTTGACAGAAATTCTTCCTTATCTTACAGCCGAACTAAGTGGTTGAGTTTGCTCAAATGTTGTTCCATTTTCTCGATGTAAAGACTCTGACACTAATCCAAAGGCATCTAGATCATTTCGAAAAAGAAAAACATCATAAGTTCTAGAAGGCACCATTGAATTCTATGAACAACGTCGTCCGGTATCATTGCTTGAGGGTCTTCTGACTACCAATTTGACACGTCCATTCCGGACTGCCGGTTCCAGATTAACCAAACTTTTGAAGAAGATGCTCCTCTAACGCTGTGTCCATCACGGTATACATCTTCTTGGTGTAACTTTCCATCTTCCTCTGCATTTCCACCAATTTTTCTAAGAGGAAGAAAAATTTTTCTAAGAGGAAGAATCGTTCTCCTCCACTAAAAAGTACGGAATCTGAGACCGGCAGGTTTTCGTATACAGTGATCAAATCGTATGGTGTTTGACTGTATTGCCTCAACATTATGTAGTTTGAGTTGCGAATCCAGTTGAAGATGGTCACATCCGGCTTGCTAAAATGCTTCCATTCATTCCTTCTCATTCTGATGTCATCGCTGGTTGCTGAAATATTATCGAATTAGTTTGAGACGTTTGGTAAGTGAACAAATGAACTTACCCCTTGAAATGCACTCCTGACGGCTTGCTCTTCTATGGCTTCCGATGACAGTGTTTTTTTCAATGACTTCCCGGTGTTTTTCTCAAAACGGTGAAGCTTGATCTGGTAGAGGCAATTGTCGTTCTTCCACTTGTAATGCATCAAGTGGTGATCGTGTTTCGGATGATCCTCTTTCCATAACCAACTTTTCACGAAATCCAATTGGTCGCTCTCGAAGCATGTCCACCGGCTGAGTGTGAGAATTAGGTCCAACATTCCTTCTGTCAAACCCAACGTTCGTTTTGTAATCCGTAAGAATAGGACACTGTGACGGGAATATAGTC
>GL379969.1:123116-135115 GCA_000143925.2 Caenorhabditis brenneri
ATAGTCTTCCGTGATTCTTAGTTCGCTCCGATTGTTAGCTAATCGTGAATCCACATCCTTCAGGTCCCTATATCCACATCCTGCTAGAATACAAATCCTTCTGGTCCTAGATATCAATCTCATGAAGATCTCGATTCTTGGGAGCGGCATAGACATTTTTCAGTGCTTAATCGATTAATCAACCAGCCCCGCAAGCCCCAGATCCTCGCTCAACTCTCCTGGAAATGCAACAAAATTCTGGTATTGCGGCCCGGTCTGGTAGACTTCTGAAAAGACTAAGCATTAGTTGATACTTATAAGGCAAAACGTAACTCACTTGACTTGATATTTATTTTGTTTCCTTCTCATTATTATAGGTGTATTCTGTGGATTGGAGAAATTTCAATAGACGTCGTCGAAAATGGTTATGGTTGACTTGCGATTTGTTGTTACTTCTGGGACTGCGGTCATAGCTCTCAATTTCCATTTAGCGGTTTTTCTGACGGCGAACGAAGATTCAAAGAAATCTGCTTCTCGAGCCATTATGGGCCTTCTGGTGCAGGCGATTGTACTGACACTTCTTGTCTCAAATGGTTATTTCCGTCCTCAAATAGTGATGTGCTTCCTTTTCGGTATTTCGGTAGACGGTAGATCTCTGCAAATTTCAACGTTAGTTGCAATCTGAATCTTGATAAATATGAATTCTTTCGTCTGATGAAGTGATCATAGCTTACCTGGTAATCTAACTGTGGAGGCTCATACGACATTGAGGAGGATATTGCTTCACGAATCAGCAATTCAACTTGATCACCATTGATCTTTCAGCACCATCAACTTGGACATCATCACTGCACTCAATCCAAAAATGCGATTCTTGGGGTTGAAGAAATCAAAACTTGGGCGAATACCAGGCTTTGAATAATTTTCCACATCAATTGCTACAATCGCAGTACTGGCGTCATGTTACATCCCTCTGAAAAAAGTCGAACCTGGTTTCGCAGCAAAGATTGTTTTTGAACGACCGCAAACTCAATTGAAAATCATCTCTGGCTGACTAGTTTCTTTCATCATAACTGTGCTTAAGTCTATTTTGATGACAACACAAGTCTCCCATCTGGCGAGCATCTTTGTCCGACAATTGCTGCATTTCTGAAAAATAAATGTTAGTTAAAAGCCAGACTGATAAAGAACAAGATAACTTACCTGATAATCTAACTGGTCACTCGAAAAAACATTGACTTCATTTCCTCATCTCACATTTGGTACTATCATTCGTCCACCGCGCGAAGTAGCTCTGATAGTTGACGTGGTTGATGATTCAAATACGTATTATTCTGCGGCGGCTACGGTTCACTCGGTTGACATTGTTGCAATTCCTAGCATAGTATTTGGTCCCTTGTAGACGAATTTCTGACGACAGAGAAACAAGTAGGTAGGTCGTTGAAATTTGCTTCTTTCTTCGTCTCTAGTTGTTGGGATTGTCTTCATGGTAGCATCATTCGTCTTGATTGGTCATTCACATTGAATTGCAGTGGAAGGTTCTAGTAGTGGCACTCCTTCGTCTTATAGCGGGGTAGCGAACTGGCCAAAGTTGATAGTCTTCTGAAAAGCTTAACATTAGTTTTGGGCTATATCATGTCAGGTAGAAAACCTTCTTTTGAAAGAAACCATAATGACTAACCTGATAATTTGCCTGTGCATTCAGAGGAATCAGGTGTCGTTGACAACAAATCTGGTCCACAAATAGTCTTGGTTTGGATTCAATTTCCAGCATCACTCATTTGAACATCACATTTAGGGATATCCACTAGCTGGTTTTCTCCTTCGAATCCGTAGATCTCTGCAAAATCTCAAAATTATTATCGGTGAAAAATTCCGATAGAAAATGAATTGCCTTGATTTTTCCAACGAGCATTTTTTTTGTTTGGTTACGATTGTGGAGTTGTCGCATTGGAACGTTCTGAAATAAAAATAGAAATAAAATAACGGCAGTCGGTTGACTTAAAAGTCAAAATTTTTGTTGTTTGCTTTGCTAGATATTTTCAAAATCTTTCTAACTATCAATAAATCTCAAAATTTGGAGGAAAACTCAACAGAAACCCACAAAAAATCTTCAGTTTCATGTCGATAAAACAGCGGACCACTGTGCGACGCACGCAACGCGTCGATAGAAAAGAGACGCAGAAAGCGACTGTTTACCTGTGGACCAAGAAAATAGTGCGCGTCAGCATGTAGATTGTAGAGATTGTCGTCATCAGGAATTGGCGATTGAAGAAGAGAGGGTCCCGATGCAAATGAGGGATTATAAACGGCCAAGTATGGGTTTTCTATGTATCAGCTAGAGAAATTGTTTTGTAAATGATCGTTTCCACCAGTTGTTTGGCTGAATTTGTGTGAATGTCTGATCTGCAAAAAAGTTGAGAGAACTGCCTGAAAAATAGTAAGAAAATCGGAATTTGGGACCAGAAATATCAGAATCGGTGATAAACCGGAAGAACAGAAAAAAAACAGAGAACAGCTCGAGTTATATATACATTTTTATTTTACTTTGATAAAAATTACAAAAATTTTATTGAACCTCCTCGTCGGACCATTGAGCTCTCTCCGCTGCCACGAGCTTCTTTCTCGTTGTCGCGCGCAATCCAGCGGCATGGTCCTGGAATTCAAAATTGATAATATGAACTTTCCGAAGTTACGCTAAGCTGTTATGTTCACCCTTAATGAAATGCGAGGACCACCAGAATCCTGAGCCTCTACAAAATATAAGCCTGCCAAATTGATTTATAGAGGCCAGGCTCTATTGAAGGTGAAATGGGGTGCTTCCGTTCATTAAAGGTTAAGAGGTTTTTCTGAGTCAGAATGCGGATTTTCTTGATGGGGCTCCTCAATATTTTGGATTTTGCAATTTTCTAGTCATAAGTCAAAAACCCTGGGAAAAAGACCCAAAGTTGTTTGGAGATTTAGATTAACTGTACCTACCCTTCAAGCCCCACAAAAGGAAAATCCTAAATTAGGCCAAAACGGCATTTCCCATGCTCTTCTATTACAGGCCTCCCTCTCTCCCTCCCCCTCTTTTTAAAAACTAACCTCCCACTCCACCAAAAACTCCTCATAGCCGGGCAAATCCACACGTCGATCCAGTATCTTCTTGGCCATTCTGGGTGGCATGGCGACTGACTCAAATTCTGTAAAACATGCATGAGAACAAAAGTAATTAGCAAAGAAATGGAGAAGAATGGGCCACGAGAGATGAGGAACAGTGAATGGAGGAGCTGTTTCAAGACCCCAGGAAATGCCAAACTGACAAACCCACCAGTTCTCATTGAATCCTTCCCCTGCCTCATCCCAAACAAAAAATTAACTCACGGACCTCAAAAAGCTCCAAACTGTCCGCTCATCGGATGGTGTCCCTTCTCCTTTCTGAACTCCTCTCGTGTGGCTCTTCGACTTTTTCTGGAAAAAAGTATTTGAAATAGCTAACTGGTATATCCAAGGTTACTGTCATGACCTTTGAAATGATTATAGAAAGATTCAGGTTTTTGATTATCAAAAAGTGTTTGATGGCTTCCAGTTTTGAGCTCTTTTTCCTGGGGTTTACTAGAATTTCTCACTAATCTAGGATTATGAAGTTTTACTTTGAACCCTAGCGCTCAATGTGCCCCTATGCAGTCACCCGGCCTGTTTTTGTCAGGATAGCACACAATCACTAGTAATTTTCGTTGAAAATTACTCTGGTATCTTAAGCCAATCACACTAAAAAAGTTCAAATGAATTTTTCAAAAAACTAACCTTTTTTTTAGAATAACAGAATAGAAAGTTAGAAAAAAATACAGAAACTTAATAAAAATCAAGAGACGGGGCGGCAGCCTTAATACCGGAGGCGCCTGTGGAGAAATGGGGAAGAATGAAATGGTTGGGGCGGTAAGGCGTATGCATAGCGGGGAGAGAGAAATAGTATGGAAAAGGAGGAGTGCAGAGAGAAAAGGTCAGGCCACACAAGCATTGATTATTGGCTGCCCTCCCTTCTGCTCACGGCCCTCCGTTCTCGGAAAATGCGCAAGGTGATCGGCCACTTGAAACGCGCAAGGACGTCCTTGACGCATCACGCGTTTTTAGCTTGAAAATATTTCAGAGACTGAAATTCATGAGTTTTCAGTTAAAATAAGAAATTTCAGCTGACGGTTATCGTAGAAAAGGACAATCCAAAGATTTTAAGCCTTCGATTATTGAGCAGTTTGGTCCAGGCCAAACAGAGTTCTACCCATTCTGATGTTAGCAATAGAGACACATCGATTTCAGGTCAAATTTGGTTTTGTTTCAGCTTGAATGAGCCCTGGATTGATGAATTCTTCAGATAAATATGTGCCATCAAACCGGAAGTTTTTCAATCTGTTTGAATCAAAGTTCATTTTGGATATCAGGCGTTCTGATCACAAAGTGCAGTGCGATTTCTCTGAAAATCCGGCTCGGATAAGGGAAGAAAGGCTATATCACCCAAACCATGCCGACCGGAACGCCTTTAAGTGTCTTTCCGGTTTTACCCTCAAAACTTTTCACGAAATCTCCATTCAACAAAATTTTTATCTATAAAACAAAAAATTACATTCAAAAAACAATATCATAAGTATGTAGTTAGTGAAAGAGGCGCAGTGAAAGAAGATGTGTTGGTGTTATCCAGGCTGGAGGCATCTTGGTGATTGAGTGACTTGTCCTCACTGGAATAAAGCAACGATTCAGTTTTTGAACTAAAAGTTGTGTGTGATTTCGAAACGAGGGGTGATCTGGACGGTTACCAATGGCCACCGCATCTCAACTGTCGTCTTCAAGGATTTATTTTTAAGTTTTACTAGTACTTTCGACAAAAATACTGTCATATATTCATTTCCCAGATCATTTTCAGTTTGGTTTGAGGCAGAAACGCCCAAAAAAACTTCGAATCGGTGATAAACCGGAAAAGCAGAAAAAAAAACACAGAAAACAGTTGAGTTATATATACATTTTTATTTTATTTTGATAAAAATCACAAAAATTTATTCTTCCGTTGGGGTGCGGCTCCTCCTCTCGCTGGTCCAATAGTCCTCCAGTCTCGGCGGGCTTCTCCTTTTCCTGAGTCGCAGCAAATGGCGACACTGAAAATTGAAAAAATTAGGTACCTTCTAATAATTTCAAAAGATGAAACTCACGAGATCGTGGTGGTGGCGGCGGGGGAGAGGCTGCGGGCAACTGGGGACAGACTGCGAGAATGGCGACGCTCCTGGCCTCTCGGAGCTCGCTGCTCTAATAGTCCTCCTGCCTCGGCGGGCTTCTCCTCCGCTCGAGCTCTTGAGCTGAATAGCGACTCTGAAAATAGGAAAAGTTAAGCTATTATCAATATCATTGGAAGATGAAACTCACGGGAACGTGTTGGTGGTGGAGAGTCGGGGGAGCGGCCGCGGGACAAGACACGGGCTTGACTGGCGCCGTCCTGTCCTCCTCGGGCTCTCTGGTCCGATGGCCCTGCACGAGCTCCGGGTGGATTACTATGGAGGTTGTTCCATTGGACTGGCATCTGATGGTTTCCTGAAATATCAAATCAATAGACTTTCTAGAGAGCCACTTTTGACGACTATGGTGATGGAAAAGATAAATTTTTACCTGGTGGACTCTGAGCACGGCGATTCGGGGATCTTTCTTTGTACCATTCGGACTCTGAGGCTGAAATTTGAGTTTTTTTGCGGTTTGTATTTTACAGAAACTTTTTGGAATTTGCTAGAATTTCCCACTGCTTTAGGATCATGAAGTTTTGCTTCGAATCCTAGCGCTCATTACGCCCCTATGCAGTCTTTCGTCTGGTCTTGCCAGAGTAGCACACATTTACTCGAATTTTTCGTTGAAAATTACTCTGATAGCCGAAAAAAATCACGCTAAGTAAAGCTATTATCAAATGAATGTTTGAAAGAAAAACTAACCTTTTTTTAGAATAACAGAATAGTAAAATTAAAAAAAAAATATACAGACAGAAACTTAATAAAAATCAGGAGACGGGGCGGCAGCCTTAATACCGCAGGCGCCGGTGGTGAATAGAGTAAGAATGAAATGGTTGGGGTGGCCTGGCGTTTACATAGTCGGGAGGGTGAAAGAGTATGAAAAGGCAGGAGTGCAGAGAGAAAAGGTCAGGCCACACAAGCATTGATTTTTGCCTGCACACTCTTCTGCTCACGGCCTCCCGTTGTCCGGAGATGCGCAAGGTGATCGGCCACGTGAAACGCGCAAGGATGTCCTTGACGCATTACGCGTTTTTGGCTTGAAAAAAATTCAAAGCCTGAAATTTATTGGTTTTCAGTTAAAATAAGAGATTTCAGCTATGAATTATTGTATAAAAAGAAAATCCAAAGATTTTAAGCCATTGATAGAGCAGTTAGGTTCAGAACGAACGGATTTGACCCCTTCTAAAATTAGCAATAGAGGAACATCGATTTCAGTTCAAATTTGATTTTGTTCAAGCTTAAATAAGCCCTAAACTGATATAAGCTTTGGATAAATATGTGCCACCAAACCGGGAGTTTTTCAATCTGTTCGAATTAAAGACTTTTCGGATGTCAGATGTTCTCATTACAAAGTGAAGTGCGATTTCTTTGAAAATCAGGTCTGGATAAGGGGGAGGTGGCTATATCTCTCAAACCGTTCCAACTGGACTTCAGTTTCTTTCTGGTTTCGCCGTCAGAACTTGTCACTAAATCAAATTCAATAAAAATTTCATCTATAAAACATGAAACAAAAATCAAAAAACAGTATCATAAGTATGTAGTTAGTGAAAGAAGCACAGTGAAAGAAGATGTGTCGGTGGTATCCAGGCGAGGGGCATCTTGGTGATTGAGTGACTTGTTTTCACTGAAATGAAAAACGAATTCAGTCTTTGTAGTAGGAACCATAGTTGTTTTTGAAACGGGGGCTAATCTGGTCGACCATTAGTAGCCACCCCATCTCAACTTTTGTCCTCAGGGATTTTTTTCAAGTTTTACTGGCACTTTCAATGAAAATACTGTTATATTTCCCGGATGTTTATCAGTTCGGTATGAGGCAGAAGCGCCTAAAAAATATCAGAATCGGTGATAAACCGGAAGAACAGAAAAAAACAGAGAACAGCTCGAGTTATATATACATTTTTATTTTATTTTGATAAAAATTACAGAAATTTATTTTTCCGTTGGGGCGCGGCTCCTCATCTCGCTGGTCCAATAGTCCTCCTGCCTCGGCAACATCTGGAAGCGAATTGCGTTAGGGTATTAGCGATTGAAATTCTAGGACATCTAGTAACCAGACATTTCATAACCAAGAATGAGCATCACTTCGATTTTAGAATGTCCGATTACCGGCTGTTTTCTAAGCCACCCTGCGTTTTCCCCGTGCTCAGTTCCGGTTTTTCTGGGAGTATTCCCCATATTTCAGGCCCCCACGTTACCCCTTCACCACTTACGTGATTCCTCCTTGCTTCTGTTGGGGACCCTCTCATTTTCCCTGTCCATCGGGTTGGCTGGAGTGGCTGGTGGCGATGATTGGTGGCCTGAAATTAAAAAATCTCAATTAATTGAGTTGATTTATTGGGGTATCAATGGCTTCACTAATCTAGAGAAACTTACGGGAGTGACGTCCTTCTCCATTCCGGGACTGGTGGCGCCGGCCATGATCACCGGATCGATGGAAGTGAGCAGGGGCACGGCTGCTCTCCTGGCGCCTGTGGTGTGGGCGCTCTCCTTGGCGACATGAGGAGCTCCAGTGTCCTCCAGTCCTGTCTTGCTCGCCGCGCCGCTCCCATCGGTTCCCTCCTTCCTCTTGGCGAGCCGGGCGAGCCCAATCGATCTGCTGGGCTCGCTGTGGTGGTCGCGCCGGCTCCCGTTCTGGCTCCCGTTCTGGGACAGCTGGGTGTGCTCCTTCAGCAAAAGGCGACGCTGAAAATAGAAAAAGTCAGGCTCTTATCAATATCCTTGGAAAATGAAACTCACGGGATCGTGGTGGCGGATGTCCTCTCTGGTCCGATGGCCCGGCGCGAGCTCCGAGTGGGTTGCTGAACAGATTGTTCCATTGGGCCGGAGTCCGATGGTGTCCTGAAATATCAAATTAATCGAGTTCTTAGTGAGCCACTGTTAACAACTATGGGGGTAGAAGAGATGAATTTTACCTGGAGAGCTCTGAGCACGACGGTTAGGCTGATCCTTGTTGGTACCATTCGGACTCTGAGACTGAAATTTGAGTTTTTTTTTGAGGTTTGTATTTTTCAGAAGATAAACTTACTGGAACGGCTTACTGAGGAAGAAGGTCTACCTGGAATAGAAATCGATGATTAGAAGGGTTGAAAAGGTAAAAAAAGAAACAATGAAATAGTTGAGCTAATAGATTTCTTCCCGAATTGGGTTATGAAGTTTCATTTGGAAGCTCTATCGGTGGTTTTCAATTTTGTGATTTTTTTCTCCGGATTTTACTAGAATTTCCCACTACTCTAGGATCATGAAGTTTTGCTTCGAATCCTAGCGCTCATTGCGCCCCTATGCAGTCTTTCGTCTGGTCTTGCCAGAGTAGCACACAATTACACGAATTTTTTGTTGAAAATTACTCTGATAGCCGAAAAAAATCACACTAAGTAATGCTATTATCAAATGAATTTTTGAAAGAAAAACTAACCTTTTTTTGAATAGCAGAATAGAAAAATAAATTTTAAAAAAATATAGAAACAGAAACTTAATAAAAATCAGGAGACGGGGCGGCAGCCTTAATACCGCAGGCGCCGGTGGTGAATAGAGAAAGAATGAAATGGTTGGGGTAGCCTGGCGTTTACATAGTCGGGAGGGTGAAATAGTATGGAAAGGCAGGAGTGCAGAGAGAAAGGGCCGGGTCAACTGTCGAATATTGATTGTTGCCTGCTCTCTCTTCTGCTCACGGCCTCCCGTTGTCCGGAAATGCGCATGGTGATCAGCCACATAAAACGCGCAAACATGTCCTTGGCGCATCGGGCGTTTTGGCTTAAAAATATTTCAGTGACTGAAATTTATTGTTTTTCAGTTGAAACGAGGAATTTCAGCTAACTAGCAGTGTAAAAAAAACCAGTCCAAAGATTTTGAGCCATCGATAGAGCAGTTTGGTTCAGAATGAACGGAGTTCTACTCATTCTGAGATTAGCGATAGAGAAACATTAATTTCAGGTCAAGTTTGGTTTCGTTTTAGCTTTAATGAGCCCTAAACTGATGTATTCTTCCAACTGTATTTCTCGAACAATGCCGACCGGAACGCCTTTCAGTGTCTTTTTGTTTTACCCTCAGAATTTGTCATTAAATCTCCATTCAACGAAATTCTCATTTATAAGCGATAAAACAACATTCAAAAAACAATATCATAAGTATGTAATTAGTGAAAGAGGCGTCAGAGAAGTTGTGTTAGTGGTGTCTAAGCTGGTGGCATCTTGCTGGTTGGGTGAGGTGTCCTCGCTGAAATAAAGAGACGATTCAGTTTTTGGAGTAGGAATCATAGGTGGTTTTGAAACGGACCGACCACCAATAGCAATAGTCTCTTCATTTTTGTCCCCAAAAGCTTTTTTCCGAGTTTTACTATCAGTTTCAGTACAACTACTTCAATATAATTATTTCCACGGATGATTTTCAGTTCGGTTTTAGGCAGAATTCCCCAAAAAAATATCAGAATCGGTGATAAACCGAAAGAGCATGAAAAAAAAAAACAAAGAACAGCTTGAGTTATATATATATACATTTTTATTCTATTTCGATAAAATTTACAAAAAAAAATTAGCTACGTGGTATGGTTGGAAGAAAGGCTGGAGGGGTTGGTATTGGGAAGGATATTTGGTGATGGGGGAATGACTGAACAGGGACAGTTCCAAGTGGTGGTGGTGGGAATGACATCTGGTTTGAGGGGAACTGTGGAATGGCGACGGTTCCCGTAGCAGCAGCCACATATGAGGATGTTCCCGGCGCGGAGCTCACATAGGGAGATGGAACTGGTGGAGGGAACTGGTGGTTGGCGACAGCTCCCTGGTGCGGGGTCATGTAGGGAGACGGGGCTTGAGCGAACTGTGGGAAGAAGGCCGCCAGGACCCCTCGAAGATGGTGGAAGGTGGCTGCATCCATTTGAAGGTCAGCGGGTCCTGGTGTTGCTGGTCCGGTGTCGTCGGAGATGAGTGGAGCTGTTGGCAAGTGTGGGGCGACTGGGACGGTCACGTGCTCGTCGTCTGAAAATAGATGTTGTTGTTGGGAGAATTCTTCGAACATATGTCAATGGACACCCCACCCCACAGTCTCCCTCATTTCAGTTCACTTACCATCCAGCTCGATGACATCAACGATTCTGGAGCCAGTAGCGTGACCTGATGGTGGTGGGACGGCTGAAAAGATTTTTTATGACAATTCAGGAAGAAAGCACGATTTAAGGGTCAGAAGGGTTAGTGTAACATGCAACAAAACTTACAATCTTCTGGAACTTCCGACTTGACCTGCTTGAACATGTCCCTTGGCCAGCGGTGTTGGGTGCGGTCATCTGAAAGAAATTTGAGTTAGAGTATTAGAGATTGAAATTCAAGAAAATTCGGTAGCCAGACATTTCATAACCAAGAACGACTACGTGTCGGTTTCGAAATGTCCGATTACATGCTGTTTTCTAATCCTTACGGAAATCCCCTGTGCTCAGTCCCTATCTAGCTCTGATATCCCAAGACAATTACACTAAGTTATGCTTTTAGCGAATGAATTTTTTGAAAAACTAACCTTTTTCGGAATACCAGAATAGAAAAATAAAAAAAATACAGACAGAAACTTAATAAAAATCAGGAGACGAGGCGGCAGCCTTAATACCGCAGGCGCCGGTGGTGAATAGAGAAAGAATGAAATGGGTGGGGGTGGTCAGGCGTATACATAGTCGGAAGGACGACATAGTATGGAAAAAAAGGAGTGCAGAGAGAAAGGGTCAGGCCACACAAGCATTGATTTTTGCCTGCACACTCTCCTGCTCACGGCCTCCCGTTGTCGGGAAACGCGCAAGATGATCGGCCACGTGAAACGCGCAAACATACCCTTGGCGCATCAACCGTTTTTGGCTTGAAAATATTGCAGAAACTGATATTCATTGGTTTTCAGTTAAGATGAGAAATTTCAGCTAACTATTATTGAAGAAAAGGACGATCCGAAGATTTTAGGCCGTTGATTGAGCAATTTGGTTCAGAACAAACGGAGTTCTTGAAACCTGTACGAATCGAAAACCAAAAATGGATGACAGATGTTCTGATCACAAAGTGCAGTGCAATTTCCCTAGAAATTCTTCATGGATAAAGGGGAGGGAAGGCTATATCTCCCGAACATTGCCGACCGGAACGCCTTTCAGTGTCTTTTTGATTTTACCCTCAAAACTTGTCACTAAATTTCCATTCATATAAATTTTCATCTATAAAACATTAAGCAACACTTGAAAAAAGCAATGGGATAATTATCTAGTTATTAGAAGAGTGGAAGAAGTGTGTTGGTGGTGCCCACGTTGGTGGCATCTTGGTGGTTGAGTGAGGTGCCTTTGCTGAAATAAAGAGACAATTCAGTTTTTGAAGAATTTCACTGAAAATACTGTCATATATTCATTTCACGGATGATTTTCAGTTCGGTTTTAGGCAGAAAAAAAAATATCTGAATCGGCGTTTAACCGGAAAAGCAGAAAAAAATACAAAAAACAGCTTGAGTTATATATACATTCTCATTTTATTTTGATAAAAATTACAGAAAAAAAATTGCTACGTGATATGGTTGGAAAAAGGGCTGGATGGTTTGGTAATATGAAGTACTTCTCCAAATACGTTTCTGTGAGTTCGTTCAATTTCTTCTTCTTCCTTTCCTTTTTGACAAGCTTGACTGCCTCCTAAAAATGAAAATTTTATTCTGAGCAACTACAGTATCTCTGTCAGCTTTAGCCGGAGTTTGCTGAAAATCTCATTTTTGAAATCAGGAGGTTGAGACGGTTCAGAAAAGTACCCACAAGCCATGGTTCTGAGAAAT
>GL379969.1:136313-160926 GCA_000143925.2 Caenorhabditis brenneri
GTACCCACAAGCCCTGGTTCCCATCATTTTCATTTTTGACCTACCCCTGCGCCTTTAACGTCGTGGCGAGACCCAAAAATGAAAGTTTGTTGGAATCAGGGCTTGTGAGTACTCATTCGAACCGACTCGACATGCTGATTTCATAAATATAATTTTCAGTTCGATCCAATGAAATTTGACCGGGTTACGGTAGATTTTCATATTTTCGTGGCGAGACCAAAATTTTTTAACTCACCGTATATTTCAGCTGGTTTTCTGTCGCGATTTGCTTTCGGTAATTCTCCAAGTACGTTTCTGTTCGAGTGAGTTCGTCCAGTCTCTTTTTCTTTTCCTTTTCGACAAGCTCAACTGCCGCCTAAAAATTATAAACATTTTATAAAGGGCAATTACAGTATCTTTGTCAATTTTGTACCAAACTCGATGAAAATTATATTTTTGAGCTCCCCGAGTCGAGACGGTTCCGAAAAGTACCCACAAGCCCTGGTTCTGACAAAATTTCATTTTTGGGTCCCGCCACGACTTTAAAGGCGCATAGGTAGATCAAAAATGAAAATGATGGGTACTAGGGCTTGTGGGTACTTTTCTGAACCGTCTTGACTCCCTGATTTCGAAATTCAGGGTCTCTAGGCCATCAGAACAATTTCGGCTGGGTTACGGGAGATTTTTTCAAAATACTTTAGATTGTAGTCGGTTTTGAAAAATTTTCAGAAGCTTTTCGTAAGTTTTCTAGAGCTATCAGTTTGTTCTGACTCACTTCACGATCAGCAATTGTTTCCACCGGCTCCAATTAAGCCAAACTGTCCCAAAACGATTCTTCCCGGGCAATTTCCACACTGGATGGGTTGAGTTGTTTCGATTTTTGGGTCTCGACACGATCTCGCTCTGCTTTGTCTGGAACTTATTGAAATTGACATTTTTGAATTCCCAGAGTCAAGAGGGTTCAGAAAAGTACCCACAAGCCCTGGTTCTGAGAAAATTTTATTTTGGGTCCCGCCGCAATTTTAAAGGCGCATGGGTAGGTCAAAAATGAAAATGTAAGGAACCTGGGCTTGTGGGTACTCATTCAAACTGTCGCGGCTTCCTGAGCTGATTGGTGCTGTTTTTGATGAATTCGGAGCAAAATTCATCAGGGTACGGTAGTTTTTACTTGAATAAAACTCACGATTTTCTTCTTTGGAGCAGGAGCCTTCGGTGTCTTTTTCGGAGCTTTCGGGAGATCTCGACACTTCCTTAGCTGTTCCATGATCTGTTGAGAAAGTAATTTGGAAAATTTTTTTCAGAAAGTTTTGATCTTCTTGAAAAATTTAATTTAAAAAAACTAACCTTTTTTGGAATAACAGTATAGAAAAATAAAAAATAATACAGACTTGAACTTAATAAAAATCATAAGACGAGGCGGCAGCCTTATTACCGCAGGCGCCGGTGGAGAATAGTGAAAGAATGAAATAGTTGGGGTGGCCTGGCGTTTACATAGTCGGAAGGGAGATATAGTATGGAAAAGCAGGAGTGCAGAGAGAAAGGGTCAGGTCACAGAAACATTGATTATTGGCTGCCCTCTCTTCTGCTCACGGCCCTCCGTTATCGGGAAATGCGCAAGGTGAGCGGCCACGTGAAACGCGCAAATCTGTCCTTAGCGCATTACGCGTTTTGGCTTGAAAATATTTCAGAGACTGAAATTTATTGGTTTTCATTGAAAATAAGAAATTTCAGCTTACAATTATGGTAGAAAAGGATAATTCAAAGATTTTAGGCCTTCGTTTGAGCAGTTTGGTTCAAAATGAACGGAGTTCTACCCATTCTGAGATTAGCAATAGAGAAACATTGATTTCAGTTCCAATTTAGTTTTGTTTCAGCCTAAAGAAACTTCAAAATAATATATTCTCCGATTAATTATGTGCCACCAAACCGGAATTCCTTCAACCTGATCGAATCAAAGATCGTATATTATTTGGAAATGCAGGAAACTTGATGAATAGTCGGGAATCAGTAAAAGACAAGGGAACCGCTGCAGATTTTTGCAAGGAACTACAATCAAGTCAATCAAGTTATGTATTTCGATATCCTAGGAAAAATGAGTAAGTGTTTCTTTCTAAAATGCAAAGATTTGATAGTGAATTGAAGATTACCGAAAGGCAAGGAGAATAGCTGCTCAAAATTGTGGTGGTACTACAAATGAAAACTAAACTAAGGAGACCTACGGTGCATGAGAACTGCTTCATATGAAAACATGAAGAAACTCACTAATGGAATTCGCAGTATACTTTTGAAGGAAATTCATGTTCTCAAATGTAGCAGCTCTTATTCTGCCCCGTTTTCATTTATAACAGTTCTCAAACGTTCTCGTTTGTTGTACCCCCAAAATTATACTCTAGACGAGAGAAGTTAGATTACTGGAAGAGAAACTGAAGGAACTTAACTTTGTAGACAAACTTCGAACTGGAATCTTCAGTATCGTTTGGCGTTACACAAATATTTTTGTCCGGCTAGGGTTTGCGCTCGTGAAATCCGGATTTCATTCAATTTTGGTTTACTTTGCGCAATATATAAGCGGAACGTTACTGTACCGGAATGAAACACGATGTATGCATAAGCAGCTATCGACAGAAAACAGAAAAAAGACAATGTTTTCAGAGTGCTAGAAGCACACAACAACAACAGTAAGGACTCTGAACACGTCTTGAAGCAACAGCGACTCGAAATTATTTGGTGAAGAAGTCAATAGTTATATATATATACCTTCTGATTGAGTGATTGAGAGTATCTGTTCAATATGTAAAAAAAATATTCTTTTTTGCTGAGTTTGGAGGTTTATTGACAAAAAAAGATGAGGACTTTATTGCTTGGAAAGAGAACGGAGCTTGCCAGTTTTACAAATCAGTATACTTGTGAAGGGTTGGGCCGGGCCAAAACACCAATTTCACCGGCCCGGCCCGCTCGGCCCGGAAAATTACCGCGAATTTTGAAAAATCGAAAAAAAAAACCCTAATTTTGTGCTCGGGGGGTATATTGAGCATAAGAACAGTAGTTTTAGGTTTTTTAAGGGTTTTATTATAATGTTTTCTGTTGTTCAGATTTATCGAATTTCATCAGTTTCCATCGATTTTCAACAAATATTTATTGTTTTTCTGATAACGAAGCTGAAAAATTGCTGAAATCTGATGGAAATTGATGGAATTCGATAAATATTACGGTAGAAATTATGTTTATACTGTAGTTTTTGTGGTGAGACAACGCGGTCGTCAAGTTATCGGAATTTGGCAACAATTGACTTTTACAGAGAGAATTTTCATTCAAAAAATGTTGAAATTCTGAAAAAAAAATTTTTTTGAACCCGGGCCGGGCCCTGAAAATTTTCTCTCGGCCCGGCCCGGCGCGCCGGGCCGAACCGGGCCGGGCCGATATTTTACAAGTATGCAAATCAGTGTGATGAACAGAAATTGACATTAAAAACGATGGATAACAAACCGGTTCACATAGAACAATCAGTTTTCTACGTGTACAAAAAAGATGGCGGTGATAGAGAAAATGTGAGATTGAGTGCCCAAAACAAAAAAAACCGAAAAATGAAAAAGACAAAAAAGAAGTAAAGAGATCAAATTCCAGTGAGATGAAACGTCTAAGAAAAGTCTGATATTTGGGAGGAAGTGGATAAATAAAAATTACAACATTAGTTTCTCAACTGCAAAGATAATTCAAAAAGATCATCAGTAATAGATGGGTCCAACTGCAACGATTCATCCGAATTATCGATACTCTTTCCCTTAACAGCTCGGATATCAGCACGAGTCCTGATGTTATTTAGGCAGTGAGTCTGAAATAAGATGTTTTTCGTCTCCAAAAACAGATTTCATTCAAAAAAACCCACCCTCAAATCCTCAAATTTGTACTGTGCGGCGATTTTCAGTTTAGTTCTGAACGAATGAGTTGATTCAAACATCAAGTACTGCTCACAGAGACGAGCTGCGTTTCTGGCATCATACATTTCAACTAGTTTGAGCACGTTTTCGATATTACTGTCTGGAACGTGGTGGTTGATCATTTTCAGACAAAACTAACTCACCTGTCAATGTTTTGTCTACGTAGAGCAATTCCAAGAAAACTTGGAAGTTCTCTGGGTCGATATCCTTCAGCTCCACGATTTTCTTCTTTCCTTCTTTGAATTTCCCCATCAAAAGTGTATTGAAATACGTGGATTGGGTGGCAAGAAACATTTTTGAAACGTAAAACTTTTCACTGTCAATTTTCAACACAACATCTGAGAACTCTTTGGCTTCAACCCCGAAATTCCTGATCTTCTCTGGTTTTTCGATACCAGTCATTGACTCAATAGTAACCTCTATTTCAATTATAATAGTGTCATCAATTGGATATAGGAATGGATAACTGGTTGGTAAACTGGAGTATTCACTATCATTCGCTACATTGAATTCAAAGGGATAAGAGGAATATGTTCCGGTGGTTAATAAGACTTTGCTGGCCCCTTTTGTGACAACTGTCCAAACTTTGTCAGTTCTCGGTTGACAACAAATCAAATAAGTCACAAAAGTATTGTCATCCTTAAGATATCCGATTCGCCTGAAGCTAAAATTGTAGTTTTTGTCGAGGAATTTAAAAACTTACCATGGTATATTGGAACGCATCATTTCTGGACTTTGCAGCATTTGATTAGGCAGGTTGGAAACGTCTCTGACGACATGAATTAGAGTGAATCGCTTTTCCGCAGTAGACATTTTTCCAAGAATTCAAATTGTAAACAGCTCAACAGCGAATAGAACAAAGAATAAAATCAATGGAAGAGGAAAGAAACGTTGGAACAGCGTACACACAAACTGAAGGACGAGGCAAATGTAGACAATGTGTGTATGACTATGAAAGGATTAGCGTAGTGAGATTCTGTGGACAATTGTTCACAGAGTAGATGAGCGATAAGATTTAGGATGTGTGCTAATGGATCTGTCACCTTCTGTGGAGTGATGTTTGATTTGTCCCAAAATACACATAATATCGAACGGAGGGAGAAATTTCTGAGGCTAAGACACACTGACCAAAAAGCAAAACAAACAGATGTTACATTTTGCGATCGAGTTATTGGAGCAAAAATCAACAAAATCTATGAATAATTGTTTCAAAAGGAAGGAGGATAAAGTTCCCAGTAAGAAATTTTTTAGAGCTTTGGGTGCGGACACACCGTGAAATCTGTAGTAGAAGTGCATCCACCATTTTATGTTGGGACCTGTGAAAACCAATGAAGGCGAATAAAAATACTAGTTGTTTCCTCCTAATATGCATACTTTTGAAATTGCGGATCGGCCCGAAATTTTCCCGGGAGAAATTTCCGAAAATTTACCTCAAAATTGTGGAATAAACAAGAAATTTTCCAAATTTTCCTTTTTTTCGATGAATTTCTCTCAGAAATGAGGAAGAAATCAAAACAAGAACAACACAAAATTAAACTCTGGAACTATTCATTTTTCCCCAATTTCACTGTTGTATTTTAGAAGACGTTGCTTCTATGTTCCATCTTCCTTTCAACTAATTCAAAGAAACGGCCGACATTGACTCATTTGCTCGACACGAGCCGCTTGTCGGTTTGAGAGAAGAGAACTGCTTTCAGGAATACCGCCTCCAAGATAACATGAATGACGGCGACTCACTTTCTCACATGTAAGCCGCCGCCCGCATGCCGAAAGGTAAGAACACCGCCTTTTGGAAGAGAGAGAGAGAGACGCAGTGTCTGTCTTACCGACAGATAAAAGGGCACCCCTGAAAGTTCCGCCCACTGGGATCAGCATGATGAGTATAAAAGAAGGAAGAAACAAGTATTTTCATTTGTCTTTTCTGTTCCTCCTGTGCTTAGAGGGTCAACCAAGTTTTTTGATTATTTTTAATTTATTTTTACTACTTTTATTCCAACTGCATTATTATGTACAAGCGGAAACCACTTTGAGGTGAGCGTTGTAGATTGAAAAAGATGTGAATTTTTCCGATAAATGAGGTCCATTAAAGTGCTACCTCTAATAGAGTTGACCCTAGGGTTTGTGGGGTTTTGCCGGAGTAATTTTACCAAAACTGGGTAAAACGAATTTTTACTAGTAAGAGCGTCAGTTTTTTCCTTATTGTTTGATTCCCAAATAGGTTCGTATAAGACAGTTTCCGTGAAGACTGGGAAAAGCGGATTTTTTGTAATGAGAGATTCAGTTGTTTAGCTGTTTGGTACTCATTTTCTGATATACAGTACCGTCCATGATTATACGAACACCACGTGAAAATTTAAGCCATTTTGTACTGGAAAATTTGGAAGAACAACTTTGAGAGGTCATAACTTTAGAGCCAGATAAGATATGAAAAAGTGGTCAACTAAAAAGATGTGTAAAAATTGACAATCTTCAGGTCATTAGTTTACAGTTTTTTGATAACTCTCACGGCTCAAAAGTTACACTTAAACGGTTTTTGAGATAGGACCATTCTTAGCAAGGGTAGTCTGAGGTTTCCTCGTTTTGGGCTTCCCTATTTCCGAAGGTAAACTTTTTATTCCACGGCGTGTAACTCATGAGCCGTGAGAGATATCAAAAATTAGTCAACTAATGACATCAAGATTATCAATTTGTACACATTTTCTTAATTGATCTACATATCTGGTGTGGACGGACATGCTACGGGTTCCGCAGCCCGCTATCTTTTTCAAGTGAAATGGGCGGAGCCTACTTCCCCGCACACTCGCTTGCTTTGTTTCTCTGAATTTCATAAAAGGGAATCGGCTCGCTTCAACTGATAAGCCGGGTTTGTTGGGTGCTCTTGTCGAACCTAGCTACCTTTCTATTAGAGTGTTTTTACCTAAGACCTACTCTCGTCAGACATTCCTCCCAATACATCGGTCCAGTACTGTTCTACTCTCTGACCCATCAAATCGTACCCTCAATCTGTTCTAAATTTCATCATTTTTCAGAACTTCTCCTTACCCCGCCATCTCACTTCTGAAATGATGCCCCCGCATTTTTTTCACACGCTCGAAACCATTTTGGAGTTTCCGGAGGAGGAAAAGAGAATGACTGAAAAATATAAGGAGAATGAGTGTGTTGGTGAGTTTTGCTTTGCCCTTTTATTACATGTTTTTATTGGCTCATTTATTTTCATATTCAGATCGTCTCCAGGAAATGACTCCTTCGAAGTCACTCAAGGTAGAGAAAAAGTTGATGAAGATGAAAAGAAAATCTCTCGGAAAACAGGAAAAAAGTAAGTTTCTCCTTATATTTAAAATCGTTTCATTTTCAATTCAACGTTTTTACAGCTACTGAATTCATAAATATGGAGAATCCTGAGAAAATGATCGACGAAAACAAAAGTATCAAAAATTGGATTCCAAAAATTCTTGAAAGATTGGCTGAGAAGAACAAGAGAAATGAAAGTGAGTTGAATAAAGCAGCATTCATCCAAGCAGTTGTGATGATTCTTATGTATTTACACCTGAAATCGCTCGATTTTTCAGCGAAACACCATGAAAAGCAGGCGAAAGCTCATTGGGAGAAGGTGCTCAAGGAGTGGAATTGACAGATGTGCTACGATTTTTTCTCACAGTTTCTTGTCAGCTCAGCGACCATATAATGTGATTCCTTTATTGTTATCACCAATTACTGTATTCAATCTTCCATTGCTCGCTCTCATTCTTGTAATGTTTCGATCATGTTCCACTTTATTAATTGTATTTTTTGCAGTTACCTTCTGAATATTTCTAAACTTTAAAAATTTCGACAATATATTTGCTCATAAAATGAATATGACATGAAAATTCCAAATGTTCAGTTTTAGACATTCAAAAACTTGGAGAACAATAATTCAAAGAAAATTCAATAATCTTCTTTTTTTTTTGGTTCGAGCGTTTCTGGCTTCCCTATTTCCAAAGGTGAACTTTTTATTGCACGGTGTGTAACTCTTGTGCCGTACGAGATATCAAAAAACAATCAACTGATGACCTGGAGATTTTACGTTTTTAAACATTTTGTTAGTTGAGCACTTTTTCATATCTCATCCGGCTCTGAAGTTATGACCTCTCAAAGTTAGTCCACCAAAATTTTCAGTACAAAATGGCTTAAATTTTCATGTGGTGTTCTTATAATTATGGACGGTGCTGTACCTAAAATGGAACCACAAATATTCTCATCTCCACTAACCTTTTGGCATGTCTTGTTTAATCGTAATGATGGAAGCCGACGAAAATATATGCCTGAATTTTTGGTACTGTCTTGTTTACATTGATGTTACAGAAATCCGCTCACGAGGGCATTCAACTTTATCTAAAAATAAACAAAAGTGAAGATCAGAAACGTCATGTAGAAAACCAAACAAAGGAAATACACGTAAAGTTTGAAACATAATTCAACTATAAGTTAAACAACATGGATTAGGTCAAATACAATTGAGTGAACAGAATCAAAGCTCAAAAAGGTTTTTTTTTAGTTTTTGCCAAATTTTCTTGCTTTAACAGCTTTCTTTTCTCGTTGCTGCTGCATGAACGCCGGATCACTCTGATTCTTGACATAGCCAGCACACCATTGCTTCATTCCCGGGTCATTGCTAACTTCAACAAACGCTTCGAAGTTATATCCGAATTTGTTTGTGACTTGGGGCTTCAGTTCAGCATGTTCTCGGTGGAATCGGTTTTTCCGGAGTTCGCTGAATATATAGAGAAGGATGACATGCTTGATTAAAATCAGTTGTCTTTAACAGAAGGTTTCCGCCGCTTTGCGGCTTCAACCTTCTGGGTCCACCTCAATTTTAAGAATAGAAAAAATGATACCAACCCCCCGAAACTTATAGCTAAGAAATCTAGGCGTAATTTATTACAAGCTTTTACGCGCTCAGTAGCGAAAAAATTATCTCTACTAACATAAGTAATGCTATTATCAAATAAGGTTTTTGTTTGAACTAACCTTTTTGGAGTAACAAAATATTATAAATTAGAATAAAATATAGGTTGAACTTAGTAAAAATCAAGAGTGGAGGCAGCCTTAATACCGAAGGCGCCGGTGGTAAATAGGGAAAGAATGAAATAGTTGGGGTGGCAAGGCGTATATATATAGCCGCGAGGCCGCAATAGTATGAAAAAGAAGGAGTACAGAGGCGTAAGTAGTATTGCTCGTCGTCCTGTCTGACGGACGGTCGAATAAAAAAAATTGATTGTTTCATTCTCTGCACTCTCTTCTGCTCTCTCGCTGATCACACGACACGTAACACACTACTAAACTTCTCAAAAATTAGGCCACCACTAAAGTCTCTTAGTCTAGATTCACCATGTTTATACCGTATTCATCTGTTACTACGACGTAGTTGGCAAGAATAAAATAGTGGAAGAATAATTTTGACCCTCCGAAACTCTGAGCTAATTAGACGCGAATACTAGCTAAAATCGAACAGAGAAAAAGGGGTATCTCATGGGAAAAGTAGCTGGGAAGGTTGTCAAAAAGGGGAATGAGAGAAGGGATCTCTCATTAACGCTTACCATCTTTACTCCCATTCGACAAGACGAGTCTCACGGACGAGAATCTGTGCATTCAGCTTTCGGAAGTGATCATCGACTTCGTCGGAACTGGAGCGGACGATGTGGTAGAGCTCGTTGACTTCTTTGATTCGGCCAACATAGATCTGAGAATAGAAAATATTGACTTTTTTCGGGAGACTTGGATGGCGCGCTTCAGAAATTTCATTACAGAATTATTCAAATTGACTTGTATTTTTCCATTCTTTTTTCTCTCGAGCTTTGATCACTTTTTTCGTGATGTTTGTGAAGAAATTACCCTTGGAATACCCGGGACCCATAGAAATACCCGGGACTCTTGGAACTCCCTGGGAACAATAGGAATACAAGAGACCCTGGCTTCCAAAGTAAGACAGATTTCGAAAAATACCCGGGACCCATGAAATATGCGGGACCCGAAAAAACTTTTCAGGGACTCATCCAAATCGACTTTTGCTTCAAATGGTTCCGCCTATATTTTTTTACCTTCCGCTGATCATACGACATGTAAACTATTACTAAACTTTTCAAAAATTAGGCCACCACTAAAGTCTCTTAGCTTATATTTGCCATGTTCATCTCGTACCCATTTGTCACCACACCGTAGTGGACGAGAATGATATAGTGAATGAATAATGTTGCCCCTCCTAGACACTAAGCTAATAATCTAAACAAAATTTATGACTAACCTCTTTAGCATCAACAGCTCCTCCAGTTGTTCCATCTGTTGTGGTGACGACTCAATGAATAGAAGATGTTAGAAATAATAAATTAGAAATAATCAACGTGGTAGGCCACCAATTCCGGGTAGCCTGTGGAGAAATCCTCAATCCAGAAGATTCATGAGGAATATGACTATTGAGGGGAATCTCCCTTCTTTTATACCCCAGACAAGTGGGCGGGCGGATGTACAACAACCATCTGTTTTCTAGCTCCGCCCCCAACATGCAGTTCTGGGGAAATGAGAATGGTGGAGTGGCAGACTACCTCGACAGACTCAGAAAGGGAGAACAAAAGATGATACACTCCGTCCAATAAGGATAGGACCCCCCTCGATTTTTGGTTTTTGCAGAAAACTAAAAAAGTTATGAAAAATCTGTGAATGCAGTTTTGTTCAAAACTTGAAGAAACCCCCAGAAACAAATTTCCATGACCCTACCACTTTCCGCACCCGGTTGGCACCCAAAAATTTGTTTCTCGACCGTCCAATAAGGATAGGACCACCTGAAAAAGTGGATTTTCAAGCCATTTTTTCGAGATTTTTCTCAAGAAAATTTATGGAATGACATGTTTTTTGTTCATTCATGAAGTCTAAACAAGAATTCGACAATGATTTTGATGTATATACCCACTATCAAAGTCCCTCAACAGCGGAAAATTGCGTTTTTGCTTATTTTGTGAGTAAATGTCATATTTCAAACTGTATTTGACTGAATAAGAACTGAAACTATCACGAATGGAAGTGTTGTTAATTCATATTTTGTTGCATCCAGATCATTCTTCAATCTTATCTGACCCTACATCCTCAATATTCCTGCTGAACATTATGATGGATTCACTCGCAGACACTGTTTGGAATAGGGATGGTATTTTGAAGCACCAGATGAAGCGCTAAGGTCTCGATTTGGTTTATTTTGGTCTAATATTGTCTTAAACAGTTTTTTCCCTCCATAAGAACCACTGGAAGACGATGAAACTGAGTGGAAAAATCATAGCAGCGCAACAACAGGAATGTCGATGCACAAAAATCAAAAAAGCGAAAACAATGAAAAATGGAGTATAAATTGAATTTATCCCTCAATTTATAGTCTGATCAACATATGGATAATGGCGCGAATTTTAGACAAATACTGATAGTGATAGAAACACAAAAAGGTAAAGAAAGACTGGATGGTCAATGTTGCTCACAAATAAAATATTCAATTGAGCACTTTTAGTAGAGTGGTAAAACGGGAGAGAACTGAGAAAAAAAAGGAATTGCTACGATTGAGAACTTCTATAAGTGAGAACTAGACAAAGAGCAGAAAACGTGTACCGTGAGAAATTGTATCTGTTTTTATTTTTTAACAGCTTTTTTTGAAAAATATGATTGTTGTTTGTATTACAGCATTTTTCCGAAAAACTTTATCTCGATTACATAATTTTTTCTGTAGTTCAATTCATTTCCAGCGTTATTTCTCCCAATGCCTTAATGATTCCCTTTCTTCAGCAAACTGTTTGTTTCAGCCAGTTGTGATAGCTGCTTCGGATTGTGTTTTTTAGTGTTGATTAGATAATCTTAAGGAAGTTTATATATTATTTCAAAGTTCCTCTATTGAACTTTCATTCCAATTTTATATTTCACTGTGAGTCTTGCTCAATCTTCGATTTTTCTGGGGAAAGCACTATTTCCGACGAAAAATTTCGCATAACAGCATCTCTGAATAGCATTTTGATGATATTTCAGTCCTCGTAGTGCTGAGTTAGTGGGGTCCTATCAAGAAGAATATCTAGATTCAAATACCAACTCTACGGCACAAGCCTAGCTGCTCTTCTTCTTTGAATCTTGTTCGAATCCAGTTTTCCTGGAAAAGTTTTATTTCCGATAGGGAAGTACTCATATGAACACGTGCACTGCGTCCCAATAGTAATATGATCGAATTCAAACTTGATTCTAAAATCAGCCTTTCTGTGTAGGCCCTTTGTTTGTAGAACAAATTTTGTCACTATAATAAATGAGGCACTCATGATCTCTAGACTGAGTCTCTACCTTGACAATAGCAATCTTATCCGTCATTACATTAAACTAAACAACAACAGAAGGGTTCATTTGTCCTCATTGTCACCACAGTTTACCTTTTATGACCCTATTCGCATTACTCTCTCTCTCCGAAATTCTCCTAATTGAATGACACCACTAACAGCTGCCTCTTGTCAACCCAATGTCCATTAACTTAACCAGTAGTTGAGGAACGTACAATGATCAAGGGAAATATTTGGTGAACTGGAGAGACTCGATTTAAATTGAATAAGCCAAAATTACTTACAGATAACTGAATCTTTGAAGTTAATTTTGTACTAGAAAAGAAACTAACAGCTCATGATTACCAGTGCCAAAATTGTATCGGGATGTGCCAACTACGGTAAAACATACAGTACATTTGAAGGGTCTTTCTCGGACTCTGATTTTCAGTAGAAAAACTACTCCTAACCAAGTTAGCCTAATGGGAACCATTTTGGGCAAAATACCCCTGAACAGGAATCAAACGGATTTCCAGATTTTTTAGGTCCGAAATGTTCATGTGTTTATTACATCCCAAAAATATCATGACTATTTGAAATGTTGTTGATAATTCAGCAGCTGATGGTGTTGATTTGTTAGGCTATCATTCGGAGAATAGTTTGATTTATAGATCAAAACTCAAATTCATAGAAATTTGTTATTTTTAGTATCTTGAAGTCTAAAATTAATTTCAAAATCTGACTTCATAGAGGTTCCAGATCAAATCTTTATCTCAATTGTGAATATTGTCTTTGTCATACCATCACAAGTCAACTCTGTTTTTGGTAAATTCGTAGATGACATACTGATCAAATTTAGACCCCTAATGTGAAGGCTCTTTCCAAGAATAAATAAAAACAAAAATCAGCTAAAGTTTTCATAGTACTTTTGAACCAGGAGTGTTTCTGATCCAATTTCAGATTTTTCCTTCTTGGTCTTTTTCATTTTGGTGAGCCTCTTGACAGGATTGCAAATTTTTCAACAGTCTGACTAGTATTATAGAAAGTGGGGTGTTGTCAACTCAAACTATTCTAGTAAGCTGTACCCATTGGTAGGTTTCTGCCTCAAAATACTGCGAAAACCCGATCCCTGTTGCCTGTAGGCCTTTTACTGGCTGACCCCTACAAACAATCTGCTGTCCTTAGTGAACGGTTTCATCTCTTCTCATAATATCCTCCTTTGTCTGTGTTTCTTGTTTAGCACGCTATGCAAAATCGATTAAAAAAAACGTCTGTGGAGTCTCAGAAACACCACGTAAACTGTGGGCAGTTTGGGAAGAAGAAACCGAGGCTGGGTCAATTGTTGAACAGCGATGACACAAACACACATGAGGAAAACCATGTAAATGAGATGAGGAACCAAATAACTCAGATGACTAATTTGAAGGGAACTGAGAATTGAATGAGAAATTGCTGAAATTTCTTGAGCCTAAAAATTCAATTACTGCTCATATTACCGGCGGCTTGAGGAAATTTTTTGAGGGATACTTCAAATTTTAGGCTCGGAAAGAGACAGTCTTTGTAAACTTACGGGAATATTGCGCAGCACCCATTTCCAGATAACAATAGGAAAACCACCGGAAATATAATTTATTCACAAAAAATCGAGAAAAGCAGGAAACACATGATGATTATCCCCGCAAGAACTGGAATTCTCAAAGTTTTTTTGAGTGGGTGGAGGAAGATTTTAGCACGAGATGTAAGAAGGGCAATGTTCAACTCCTGTGAAGAGGAAATTTTGAATTAAACTGAAACACCCCACTTTCAAGCTAGGAAACCGTATTTTAACAAAACTGAATCACTAACCTTGTGTCTTCTAAATTGCCACTTCTAGATGACCCGCAGTGTTTTTCCATTAATGCTGTTTAGGAGAACCAGGATTTTTCAAAGAGCTGGATGTTACTTCAGAGATTCCAATCTAAGTTTTTATTTTTAAATTAAATTTGTCTTCGAATGAAAACCAAAAAAATCAGTACCATCAGCTGCCGAATTCTCAACAGCATTCCATCTAACCATGGTGTAAAAACCAAATGTATTTTCATTTTTACGCCTTATATTCTACTAATTTCATTAATATGTTTTAAAAACTCTGCTTCCAGTTTTTTGGTCATCACGATGGAATTAGAGAGACCCTTCGAATCTACTTATATTTGAGAGCAGATGATCCATCCTAATAATATTTTGGCACTGGTAATCACGAGATGTTAGTTTCATTTCTAGTAGAAAATTAGCATCGAAGATTTGAAGATCTGTAAGTGGTTTTTGGGTTATCCATTTGACCACTGTATGTCCAAAACTGGTCTAAGTGAATGGAAATTGTGTTGAGAAGAGACAGCTGTTAGTGGTGTCATTCAGTTAGAGCTGTGAATTACGGAGCGATTAATACGAATAGGGTAATAACAGGTGAACTGATGTGACAATGAGGACAAATGAACCCTTTTCTTGTTGTTGAGTTTCGATGGGTGACGGATAAGATTGCTATTGTCAAGGTAGAGACTCAGTCTAGAGACCATGAGTGTCTCATTTATCAGAGTGACAAAAGCTGTTCCACGAATCAAGCATCTTCATAAAAAACTGATTCTTGAATATAGTTTGAATAGGGAGAAAAGGTAGGAAAGGACATCGGGAACATGAGAGGAGAAATAAAAAAGAAAGATATTCTGGAGAATACTCCATTGAATCGTTCAGTTCACAGGAGAAAACTGATTATTCCAGAACCATGTTAATATTTAATTTGATTTCAAGTTGAATCCGTCGGTTTTTTGTTGAAATCAAGGATGTTGTTTTTTTTTTCACTTTACGGTCCAAAATATACCGGCCGACAGATATGCCTTCGAGGGGTTAGTGCTCTCATCATTTCTCGAATTTTGAATTTGTGTTAGGATATAGAATTCAAACATTATTTGGTTCTACTGTAGTTGAATGGACCCAAACCATTTTTTGAAATTGGATGGACCCAATCGAGGTGTCGAAAAGTTGGGTGGACCCAAGAGAAAGATCAAAAAATTAAATGGACCCAAGACGGGCACCTGAAAATTAGGTAGACCCAAAAATACCAATGAACGGCAATGACTGATTGAGGATCCGTGCTGGTGTGATTTTTTTTTCAAAACTCGATGAAGTATAAGACATTACGCTTGAGAAAAGAAATAAAAACATGTTTTCGAAAAAAGAGCAGATTCTCAACATGTCATTCTTATTAATGTTCATTTTGGGTCCACCCAATTTGTTGGTGCCCGTCTTGGGTCCATTTAATTTTTTACACCTATGTTGAGTCCATCCAACTTCTCGACTCTTCTCTTGGGTCCATCCAACTTTTCGACACCTCGATTGGGTCCATCCAATTTAAAAAAATTGCTTGGGTCCATTCAGCTACGGTAGAACGTATCATTTTTTTTGTGGTTATCTGACATCCTGGTCTCAAGTTCATATTCATCAATGTACTTTGTATTTGTAGTCTCAGAGAAAATGTTTATTCAGTTCCACCCAACTTTGAGTGAAAAAAGCTGAGAACAAAAAAAGCCTAGCAACATTGCAACATTGATGCAACTGTTTCTTCCCTGGTTTGCCCCGTTCAGTAATTGTTTTTCTTCAATATTCTATTTTTGTTTTGTGTTCATAAATTTTATAAATCATTCATATTTATATCCGAGTAATTGATGAGTTAATAGTTCAATCTTCGGGCGGGAATTCAAGTTCGCGGAAAATGGCACGGACGGCGACGTTCAATCCATCGGCATCCTGTCAAAAGTTGAATTATGGATTTAGAAATCGCACATCGGGAAGATTTTCATGAGAATTCAAAACCCACTTACATGCGGGATGCTGCTGGCGATCAGATACTGATCTGCTTCATACAACAAGAAATGACGATGACCAAGCTGCTGAAGATCTATCTGGTGAAGATAGAATAGATCATAGACGATAACCACTTGCTTCCGACATCCGAAAACTTCCTGCACTTCTTGCTCAAAGCCGGCCTGAAAATAGTTTTGTTGAATTTCAATACAATTCATTGACTACAAGCATTCAAAGTAGACTCACCCGAGTTATCGGCTCGAGGTAGAAATTTTCAAGTTCTTCCCAGTTATTTGGATTGTGTAGCTCATTATGCGGAATTACTTGATAGAAGAAGCGCATGATCTGAAAGTTCGAAATGATTCACAGGGAAGAGTTTTTTTCTTTATTTTTCAGAAAAGCCGCAGAAAATTTAAATCCCAGCAGCCTCTGACCTACATTTTCGCTCTTTTCATGCCTCTAAAATATCACCCTACCTTCCCTCTACCCATTCCCGATCTTACATCTTTAAGTTTCTGACACTAAACAGTCGTTTTCCCCCTCAAAAACCACTAAAATACACTTATTTTCAATATAAAACTCACCAAAAATCGAGTAGAAAACTTCCCGAGTAGCTTTTGAAGCGAGTACTGAATTTTTTTTGAAGATTTGGAGCGACGTTGACATTTTCCTGACCCTCCACGTGGCGTTCTGTTCCAACCTTTTGTCCCGGTTTATACCCTTGTTCTTTTTTGTTCTAGGGGGACAAGAAGTTGACCTTGGGGCAATTCAACTTCGCAGATTTTTTCAAAGGACTCAGTGATCCGATATCAGGGCTCCTGGCCTACTTTCTTCGGAATGGACCTAGAGACTTGATATTTAGGCCCCCGGGGTAGTTTTGGATGGCGAATCCGATGGGATAGGTGGCTGACCTCGATAAAGCTCCCCTGCAAAACTTTTTTGGGGATGGACCTCGGGACTTGATATTCGGACCCCCGTGGTAGTTTGAGATGGCGAATCCGATGTGATAGATGAATGACCTAATTCAGGCTCCTCTCAAAAACTTTCTGCGGGATGGACCTAGAGACTTGATATTCGGACCCCCGGGGTAGTTTGAGATGGCAAATTTTTTGAAATACGCACTGACCTCAATTAATTGTTACCTGACATTTTTCGTTCGGGATAGACCTACAGACTCGATATTTGGTCCCCTGAAGTAGTTTGAGATGGCGAATCCGATGTGATAGGTGATGACCCAGAAAAAAATTCCCCTGAAAAACATCATTAGGGATGGTTCTAGAGACTTCGTTTTCGTAATCGCATTTGTGGTGAAAAACTAGGCAGTTCTAAAACTTCAAATTATGTTTCTCCAACTCTCTAGACTGTAAGAAATATGTCCATGAAGTTTGAGAACAGTAGCTTCATTTTGAAGGTAACTTGCTATGAAAACTGGTCAATTGAGCACTCTGATATGAAAGTGAGCTACCAAGCGTGATCAGAAAATGTGGGAAACAAATCAAAAACATCAAACATGCTTCCCTTCATTTGCCATTGAAGATTTACAACATGGCTGTGAATTCGAAAGTATATCTAATTTTTCTAAAACACCTTTGCTGTCTGTTTGTTGTGTGTGAGTCTCTCATCGAGTCTTTTGCTGCAATTCACAGAAAGAGTAAAGTTCCGATAATTATTTTCAGGAAAATCGGGGCATGAGCCCCTAGAACTGATTTTTCTCAAACTGTTTTTTCAGAGCATATTTTATTGATTCCCCGTATTTTTGTTTTTAAAAACATTAGTAACTTATTCGTTATTTTTTGTATTGAATCCTCCCAGGATACGTCTCCCAAACAAAATTTTATGTTTTCATCATTTGGATTTATTATCAGATTAGAGTGCAGCTAACCGGAAATAATTCTGAGTGAAGCTTTGGAGCACGTTGTGACGTCAAATCTTTCGAACTTTATCCAAATATATGAACCAAAACCACACAGGGATTAAAAAAAGCATCTAGTTTTGAGTATGCGATAATTCTTGGAAATGATTTTGGTCGGTCAAAATTTCCAATCAGAACGAACTTCTGAACACCAACATGGAAAAAAAAATCAACCTGCCGAAACAAACTTTATACTTTGTTTATTGGAATTTCACACGAAAAAGCAAAGTTGGCAGAGCTCTTTTTTCTATCAGACTGGATAGTAAAGCCAACCGCAAACCAATCTTTTATAAAGCTGCTGGCATGCACAACAATGTTTTTCTATTTTATCAGGGCTTTGTTCCTTGGAAAACCAACAAAAAACTCGGAGAAAATAATTATGGTTGCTGGAACTATGAAGAACTCATAGTTGTCACAGAAAAATCTTCAAATAAAAAAAGGAAATGCTGAAATTTTTAGACAACAGCCAAGTAATTTACCGTCATACTGGTGATAATAAATTGCAATAATTTATTGTAACGTTCTGGTATATTATTGTTTTCTGTAGTTTTTTTTATGTGAGCTCATAACCATCAATGTTGGCCAATTCACTTGCAGTACTTTGGTACAAATTTTAAACAACTTTGAGCTACTACAAATGTTTTCCGTTCGTGGTTAACATTTTTGATAGTGAATTTTCTGATGAACTCAATCCGTTTCGATACGAAAAATCTTTCTTTTGATTGGAATTTGTAGTTGTTTTTCATGAAATGAATTGATACTCAGAAGTCATGGAAAAGTGGCATTCAGAGAAGCTCCAAGCTTCCAAAAAGACATTTTAAATTGGCAAAACTTAATGGCAAATGAAAATCAACCACTTCAGCAAAAAACAGCCAATAATAGACAAGCTATCAGGGAGATTCGTGTATAACTTGCTTACTCAGTCCGGAAATCACCTTCCGGGGAAATCCTGTTATGAGCTCTTATTTCGAACTTTTGATCACAGTGAGAAGCGCAAGCAACCGGAAATCATTCCTCTATGAAGCCTGCAGCCCTTTGACTTCAAACTCTCTAATCATCTATTTTTCTCATTCCAGATAATGTTTGTGGGCAGCAAAAATTTGTCAAACCTTGCCTAACTTGTTAGGCTTCCATATCTCAAACTCTTGATCAAAGTGAGCAGCGCAAACAACCGGAAATTAATCCTCTGCAAAGCCTGCATTGACGTCAAACCCTCTAATCTTCTATTATTTTCATGCCTGATAAGATTTGTGGGAAGGTAATGGCAGAACTTCGTATGGCATCTTTCCACTCTCTTCTTCTAAATTTTTCCTCCCGCCCCTTCCTTCAAAAATTATTTCATTTCTCTTCTCAATACGGCACCTCTGTGCATGCCCCGTGTCAGGCGGCTCATGTGCCCATGTGCACGCTATTGCTCCTCTGCGTTTTGGAGCTTACCGTGTACATTATTCCTTATTGATTATTTCTAATTTATTTCAACTACTAATATTTAACCGATCTATTCTTATATTCGGCAACTAACTTGTATTTCTTCTGGCTTTTCGGAATGATTTCACCAAAGATTCAGGGGGAACAAAGGTGAGTAGTTTTTCATTGAAATTCACTGATACGAATCGTGATCTGGCTCATAGTATTTTTTTTCAGACGCAGAACTCTCTTCAAAGCCAACTGATAACCCAGCAAGAAGCTATGACTGAAAAAGAAGAAGCTCATTTTCTAGAGAAAAAACAGCTGAAGCAGAGCTTGGAAAAAACGTTCAGTGTTTTTCTTGGTCAAGCAAAAAGGCATTGGGGTTTGCAAAAAAAGTTGTCAAATGCTCAACAAGCCTGGAACATTGAAAAAGCGCAGATTATTCAGAAAATGCAGAGCAGTGGTGAGTGAGGCTGAGGGTTAAGACCTGATATCTAAGAAACTTACAAGGGAAGTATTTTTAAAAAGTGGTTGGGAATTGGCTAAAAATTTGCACAAATGCTCTTTTAATACGCCTGAGTCCCCAAAAAAATTTTCAGCCTCTTTTCTTTTGATGAAAATTTTTTCATATTTTTGGCTGAAAATTTTCTGACAAATTTTTAAAATTTCCATATTCTCGGAAATTCGCGGTTCTGGGAACCCCAATTTGGGGTTAGTATTATTTTAAGCCCAATCCCAGTCTATTTTACCGATTTTGGACCCATTTTCGAAATATTCGAAGATGTAATAAAAATCCGATTTTCGAAAAAATCGGTATATCTCTCTTGAAAATGGTTTTGGGGACAAGAAAATTGACAGGAATCCTATTTTTATGCGATTGAACATGCCCTAAAACTTTCAGGAAGTTCTGAAAAAATTCGAAAATTTCGAGTTTTCGACCACACCATAAGGGTGGGTCCTTAGGTGCAAAAATTTTTGAAAAATTTTTTCGAAAATTTTTTCTTTTCCAAACCTTCACCAAAATGTATATCAAAGTCAGAGTAACCCACCATTGGGTTTTGAGCATATGACAAGCTCGATAAGGCCTCAACTTTTGCTGTTTTTGGAGATAAATGTACTGGAAACAGCACCAAAACCCATTTTTTGAGGTCATTTCTGAAGAAAAGAGGCTAAATTTTTTGGACGTGACTTCCAACAAGGGTATCTATCAGCCCATAAAATTTGAGAAAATTCCCAACCACTTTTTAATAGTACTTCCCTTGTTAGCAATAAAAATCATTGCAGCACATATATTTTTCAATTTCAGGGTCTTCTTCTTCTGATGTATCCCTCCATCTTCAGAAAAGAAGAGCAACAAGAACTTGTGCAAGAAAGAGCGGAAAAAGGTGATACCCTTAGTTTATATAATATAAATTTTCCACAAAACCACATATATTGCTTTCAGAGCAAGCGTTAACTAAATCCATATGAACTGCTTTCAATCGTTTTGATTCAATCGTCATTCATCCAGTTAAAGTCTCAAATTAAGTCATGTTTTTCCGATTTTTTGATTGCAATAAATCAATTTGATTAGAACTTGTATTTGTTATTCATGAAATAAATTGATGATGCTTAGAAGTCATGGAAATGTAACATTCAGAGAAGCTTCGGGCTTTCAATAAGACATTTTGAATTGGTAAAACTTGGTGGGGAATGGAGTTTTCTCCCATTAAATCACTCGAAAAAGAGTAAAAACGGACATTGATAGGAGAAGAACTTTCAAGGGATTTGTGTGTACCTTGCTCATACAGTTCGGAAATTACCTTCCACCCAAATTTTTTCATGCTCTCTTTTTCCAAAATTTTTGCCGGAGTGGACCTGGCAAACAGACAGGAATTATTCCTTCATGAATCTTGCAGTGACGTCGAACCCTCTAATCATATCTTTTACCCATACCAGATGATGTGGTTTGTGGGCAGGCAGTGGCAAAAATTTGCCTCCTTGCTTCACTTGTCGAGCTTCCATATTTCAAGTTTTTCATCAGAGTGAGCAGCGCAATTACCGATAATTAGTCTTCGAAAAAGCCCGCATTGACGTCAAACTCGTCGAGTTCTTTTGAAGGGCCAAAATGTCAGATGCTCGACAAGCTTCAAACATTAAAAGGAGCGGATCATTCAGTAGAATGAGATAACGGTGCACTATAATTTTCGCAGTAGAAAGTAGTTTATGTTTTTCCATCTTTCCGTATACGTCACTTATTTTTTCAGAACGAATGGAATAATGGAAAACCAGCATGACACCCCACAGACCAAGGTTTCATCGATAAGTCATGACTCGTTGCCCAATATTTGGAGAAATTGATGAAATCTGAATATGAAACCATTTTGGAACAAAGAATGAAAAAATCAGGAGAATTCAAACTTATCTTCCAATTTTGACGCATCCTTCTCTTGTCTTCAGAACCGTCCCGGTGAGGCAAAAAGTTGAAGGCAGTCAATGCAATAAAATCAAAGACATCAGGTATCAAAAAACCAGGGTTTAAATCTGTTAAAGAACAGTAGAAATTAAGAAATACATTTTCATTAGTCAAAGAAAACAACAAAACAAGCTAGCATAGACGGTGATAAGAAAATCGAATTTTACTGATAAAGGCACAATGATATGACACATGAATTACAACAGTTTTTGGAAACGGGGGCAGTGGTCAAAAACGGGTCTGGGTTTGAAGTACTAACAAGAGCAAATGGGGCAAATGAAAAAAAAAACCGGTAGGTAGAAATCAAGTGTACTGAGAATGGAAGATCAAGGCACTGTATGAGGAACCGGGAGAATTAGACTACTATAGAATTCATCATTAAAAAATTGAGAAACGGATGAGAAGAACAGAAACAATAAGTAGAAGAAAAACAGGTAGAAGAAATAGGTAGATAATAGATACAAGCAAGAAAAAAAGAGAGAGAGAGATCAGAAAATTTAGGCTACTCATAGAATTCAGTTCCAATAGAACATCAGTGATCAGTTTTAGAACGTTGCATGTGCTTCTTGTACTCCGTCGTAACTGGAATATAAAATCCTTATCCTCTCTTGAGATGCTGAACTATTCTCTTCTTGTGCATCTGGCAACTTGATTTATGTTGCTGCTGTTCCCTCTGGATAGCAACAAGTTTGTTTCTCAAATGCATGTAGGTTTGTTTTTCCCGGACACTGAGACTCTTCCATTCTGAAAATATTCTGCTTTGAAGTGTGAATAACTACCAAATTCGAAACATACCGATTTCTTTCCCTTTTTCAATCATCATTCTTGTATACAGAACCCTTGGGCGCGGCACTTCTGCAACAATTTGAGGTTTTGGAGGGCCGTCCTTCTTGTGGAATGATTTTGGGGCGAATCCTGAAAGAGATGTTTTTGTAACAGTTACTAGATAAGTTTTAGATTCACTGAAAGTAGGAGTTTATGAATGCAAAGAATCAAGTAATTAACAATAACGAAACGAAAAGCAACTTTTCCGGGATCTTCCGACGTAGTACAGATTTCAGATTTCGAAAAATACTCGGGACCCATGAGATATGCGGGACCCAAAAAAACTTGTTTCCGGGACTGAAAAAAAACTCTCCGGGACTCATCCGAAACGACTTTTGCTCCAAATTATTCCGCCTACATTTTTTCACTTTTCACTGATCATATGAACCGTAACGTATTACTAAACTTCTCAAAAATTAGGCCACCACTAAAGTCTCTTAGCCTTATATACCACACTAGTCCCGTACCCATCTGTCACGACAATGTAGTGGACAAGAATGAAATAGTGAATGAATAATGTTGACCCTCCCAAACTCTAAGCTAAAAAATCTAGATAGAATCAATAACTAACCTCTTTAGCTTCTACAGCTTCTCAGTTGTTTCCTCTGTTGTGGTGGGTTCTCGATGAATAAAAGATTTTAGAAATATTAAATTAGAAATAATCAATATGGTAGGCCACCAATACGGGTAGCCTGTGGAGAAATCCTCAATCCTGGAGAGTCATGAGGAATATGACTATTGAGGCAAATCTCATCTCTTTTATACCCCATGAAAGTGGGCGGGCGGATGTCCAACAACCATGTGTTTCCTAGCTCCGCCCCCAACATGCAGTTTTGGGAAAGAAATGAGAATGGTGGAGTGGCAAACTATCCCGATACCCTCAGAAAAAAAGGAAAAGAGATTGATGGGAATGACGATGTACAAAAACCAAAAAAACAAAACGAACCATGAAGTAGAAATTAAACTTGTACATCAATTTGTATTTTGATGAAAAAATTTATAATGACACAAATTTTAGACAAATATTGATAGAGATAGGACCACAGAAAAACAGAAAGAAAAATTTGCAAAAGCTGGAAGGTCACGGTTGTTGCTCACAAATGAAGTACCGTAAATACTCCAATAGAGGTGCTCTTGGTGCCACTCGTTTGGGACGTCATATCTCAGTTCCCAGTCGCCCAACAAAAAAATTGTCAACTGAAAACTTGTTCTTAAAATATTTTTACATAATTCGTCAGTTGGCAACTTTTTACTATCTCATCCGAGAACCAAGATATGATGCCTCAAAAAGATGACACTGGGGGCAACTATGTTAGAGTATTTACGGTATTTATTCGAGCGATGTTAGAAAAGTAGTAAAATTAACAGATGTTTTTTGTAAGATAGCATTTTTCCGGAAAACCATACATCAACTACATGATTTTCTGTAGTTCAATCACTTCAGTTATTTTTTCAGTGATGATTTTTGTTGAAATCAATGCAATTGAAGTTTAATTTCAGGGTTTTCAAACAGAACCATTCGTATCTCGTGTTATTTTTATGAAGAAAACACCCATCGGACGGCTACGCTTCTGTTGTCCCTCACTAGAACCCCTGCTTGTGAAATTGGAGTACTAATGCAAAACAAAAGTACTACCGATTCTATTCCCCCTAATTTCTATCCAATTCCCATGACCTTTGTTCATAATTAGTACTTTCTTTCTTATTACAACCAGTTAAAGCCGCTCAGCCATTAGCACTCTCATACCCATAATTTTAATTTGAACTTTATTGGTTTTAATAAACGAATTGGTACCAATCGAAGAAAAAGTTCATGGGATCTGAATAGCAAGTAGGGAAAATAGAATATGTAGTATTCCAGCTTTTTAGAAGAATCGCGCATGAGAGCATTTCTGGATAGCATATTGATGTATGCCAGTCCTAGTAGTGTTGAGTTAGTGTT
>GL379969.1:162875-189212 GCA_000143925.2 Caenorhabditis brenneri
TCTCAATGGAATGACGGATAAGGTTGCTATTGCCGAGATAGAGACTCAGTCTGGAGACCCTGAATGACTAACCTAGTAGGGTGACAAAATCTGTTCAACAAATAAGAGGTTTCTGCAGTAGAATTGACATCTGAATCTAGACATTCTTTTTGGTAGGGGAACACTAACTCAACACTACTAGGACTGGCATACATCAATATGCTATCCAGAAATGCTCTCATGCGCGATTCTTCTAAAAAGCTGGAATACTACATATTCTATTTTCCCTACTTGCTATTCAGATCCCATGAACTTTTTCTTCGATTGGTACCAATTCGTTTATTAAAACCAATAAAGTTCAAATTAAAATTATGGGTATGAGAGTGCTAATGGCTGAGCGGCTTTAACTGGTTGTAATAAGAAAGAAAGTACTGGTTATGAACGAAGGTCATGGGAATTGGATAGAAATTAGGGGGAATAGAATCGGTAGTACTTTTGTTTTGCATTAGTACTCCAATTTCACAAGCAGGGGTTCTAGTGAGGGACAACAGAAGCGTAGCCGTCAGATGGGTGTTTTCTTCATAAAAATAACACGAGATACGAATGGTTCTGTTTGAAAACCCTGAAATTAAACTTCAATTGCATTGATTTCAACAAAAATCATCACTGAAAAAATAACAGAAGTGATTAAACTACAGAAAATCATGTAGTTGATGTATGGTTTTCCGGAAAAATGCTATCTTACAAAAAACATCTGTTAATTTTACTACTTTTCTAACATCGCTCGAATAAATACCGTAAATACTCTAACATAGTTGCCCCCAGTGTCGTCGTTTTGAGGCATCATATCTTGGTTCTCGGATGAGATAGTAAAAAGTTGCCAACTGACGAATTATGTAAAAATACTTCAAAAACAAGTTTTCAGTTGACAATTTTTTTGTTGGGCGACTGGGAACTGAGATATGACGTCCCAAACAAGTGACACCAAGGGCACCTCTATTGGAGTATTTACGGTACTTCATTTGTGAGCAACAACCGTGACCTTCCAGTTTTTGCAAATTTTTCTTTCTGTTTTTCTGTGGTCCTATCTCTATCAATATTTGTCTAAACTTTGTGCCATTATCTATTTTTTCATATGAATAAAAATCGATGCATGAATTCAATTTCTACTTCATAGTTCATTGTTTTTGCTTTTTTGGCTTTGTACATCGTCAGTCCCATCAATCTCTTTTCCTCTTTTTCTGAGGGTATCGGGATAGTTTGCCACTCTACGATTCTCATTTTTCCCAGAACTGCATGTTGGGGGCGGAGCTAGAGAACAGATGGTTGTTGGACGTCTGCCCGCCCACTTTCCCGGGGTATAAAAGGAGGTAGATTCGCCTTAGTTGCCATATTCCTCATGACTCCCCAGGATTGAGTATTTCTCCACAGGCTACCCGGATTGATGGCCTACCATATTGATTATTTCTAACTTCTTATTTCTAAAATCTTCTATTCATCGAAACGTCACAACAACAGAGGAAACAACTGGAAAGCAGTAGAAGCTCAGGAGGTTAGTTAATAATTCTATCTAGATTTCTTAGCTTAGAGTTTTGGAGGGTCAACACTTATCATTCACTATTTCATTTTTGTCCACTACGTCGTAGTGACAAATGGGTATGTGATGAACATGGTAAACATAGGCTGAGAGACTTTAGTGCTGGCCTAATTTTTGAAAAGTTTAGTAATAGGTTGCGTGTCGTATGATCAGCGAAAAGTGAAAAGATATAGGCTAAATCATTTGGAGAAAAAGTCGATTCGGATGAGTCCCTGTAAATTTTTTTCGGGTCCCGCATATTTCATGGGTCTCGAGTATTTCTCGAAATCTGAAACCTGTCATACGTCGGAAGCCAGGGTCCCTGGTATTCATATGGGTCCCGATGTACTTAAACGAGTCCCGGTTATTTCCATGATCCCGGAAAAGTTGCGTTTCGTTTCGTTATTGTTAATTACTTGATTCTTTGCATTCATAAACTCCTACTCCCAGTCAATCTAAAACATTCAATTACGAACCAAGTCTCTAATAGTCCAGTGATCATCATCATCGATGACGAAGATGAACCCGTCAATCCACTTTTTGAGGTGGACTCACTTTCGTATTTTTTCAACTCATGATAATCAAAATTTTCAATTTCAGTGCACATTAGATTCCACGATCCCTCGCGCAAGAAGAACACTGTGCTCCGTAACAGGATGGTCAAGCACTTGCTGCCCAAAGAACTCGAAGTGCTTGAGGGAGAGTTTCGAAAGCGAGGATGTGACCCGAAAGACTATCTGAGTTACGATAATAAGGGTAAGGAATAGTCAGAAACCTGCTAACTAAAGTATAAAGAAATGATTTCAGTAGCCGCAACAAAGGAAGATGAAGAATTGGATGCAGTGGAGGAGCAAGCAAAACGATTGGGAGTCGACAAGGATTGGCTTCGTGCTCAGAGTTAGTTCATTTATAATTTCTTTCTGGGAGGAGAGGGTTTGGAAAATGAAAGTGCGCCTCCGGCGCATTTGCAATCTAGCTTTATATTTTGCGAATTAACCTCAAAAAAGCAGCTTAACTTGGTTCCATTGTATAGGTTTTTTTTTCGTTTTTATTCCTCATAGTCAGGGTTGCAACCGGCCCGGAAAATTACCGCGAACTTCGAAAAATCGAAAAAACACCCTAATTTTGTGCTCCAGGGGTATATTGAGCATAAAAACTGTAGTTTTAGGTTTTTGAAGGGTTTTCTTATGGTGACCTCTGTAAAAGTCAGTTCTAGACAATCATCTGACAACTCGACGGTCAGCCACGGTATCCAACTACAAATACAACCGTATAAATTTGATTTTTACCGCAAGATTTATTGAACTTTATCAACTTCCATCGACTTTCAACAAATATTTTTTTTTCTGAGAAAGAATTTGAAAAATCGCTAAAAATCGATGGAAATTGATGAAATTCGATAATTCTTACGGTAGAAATTAAGCTTGTATTGTAGTTTTGGTGTTGAGACAACACGGCTGTCAAGTTCTCGGAATTTAGCAACAATTAACTATTACAGAGAAAGTTCTCGGTCAAAAATGTTGAAATTCAGAAAAAAAATTCGAAAATTTTCCAAAAAAAAAATCCAAAATTTTTTGAATCCGGGCCGGGCAATGGTTTCTCCACCTCGCCCCGACCCGCCGGCCAGCCCGTCAGATTGCAACCCTGCTCATAGTAACCTCACCTTACTCAAAATCCTCCTCAAACTACTCCCACTGTCACTGTAAACATTCCAGCCACCGCAATCAAAAATGAAGTAACGGAGATTTGGAATTTGGAGAGAGCAACTAAGAAGTCGACAAGACGATTGAAAGAGCACACCGCCTCCCGTATTCTAGCAGAACAACCCTCGGGAAATACGAGTAGGCGTCTGGACGAGCTGACAAAGATGAAAGAGCTGAGTGGTAGGTTCTCTTTTTCAAAGTATAATTTATAGAAAAAAATTTTATAGACATTGGGCTCGGTGTGCCAAAATTCTGTCGTCACACAACTGATCAGCTCGTGTCCGACCCACAAGATGACCCAACCGAAAAGACGTGGATTGCAGCAGTCAATGCCTCGAGGAACAATGCATTCAAGCACCCCTATATGTGCAAGTTTGAAGTTTTTGGAACATAATTTTCTTATTCCTTCTTCAATAAACAAGTCGTTTTAAACTGTGTTCTGTTTTTGCCTATGTATAAAATAAGTACGAGCGTTGTACGAATTATCACAAATGCATCTTTTGAAGGGGGATTTTCAGGGGTTTATTTGGAATTATTCTCTCTCTCGCTTCGTTTGTCGTTATTTCGTCATATTCCTCCGGTACGGCTTCGGTACTCCTCGCTTATATCGTCATGATGGACTCGAGGTGGGAGCGACCAACTCTCCCTTCATCACCCGTTTCCACATGTTCCCCTTCTGTTTTCTACCTAAGTTTTTGTTTCCAATCAAATATTTTTTCCTTAATCAGCCGTTTTGCAACTACGAGTTCTTCCTTACTGTTTCTCTAGAGGAAAGCGCAGAGTAGCTAGACTGCCTAGATCTCTGTTTCTCTTTCTTCCTATCATAAAAGCTGCAGTTTTACCTTCCATGTCTGTACCTATGTATGTATTTAAAGGAATATGCTTCATCAATCCTTTTCCAATATTCCCTATGGGTATCTTCTATATACTAAAGGAATAGCTCTGTGTGTGTGTCTGTCTGTCCAGCACTTATCACTGAATAACTTTTGTACCCCTCGACCGTTTCCCATCATATTTGGCATGTAGTCATGGGTCACCGAGCGCTAGGATTACGGTAGCTACAGTAACCAGATAACTGAGCAGTAGCTAGAAAACGGGTTCGAAGTGCTCAGAATTGTTCCATTTTTTGCATGTACTATCTAAGGGACCCCAATAGTACACCAACAAAAAATGGTGCAGATTACTGTAGGATTACGGTAGCTACGGTACTCCGAAAACTCAACTGACAAGCTCTGGATGGATAACTTTCCAGAACATTCTCCTTCTCTCCAGAAACTTCTAGAAACTGACAGAAACTACTAAAAACTTCCAGAGCTTCCAGAAACTTCCAGAGCTTCCAGAAACTTCTAGAAACTTCCAGAACTTCTAGAAACTTCTAGAAACTCCCAGAACTTCCAGGAACTTCTAGAATGTTCCAGAAACTTCCAGAAACTTTAAAAAACTTCCAGAAACGTCAAAACATTTGATTATTTTGGCGGGAATTCGAATTTTCAAAATGTTTGGAGGGAATTCAAATTATCAAAATTTTTGGCGGGAATTCAAGTTTTCGAAATTTTTGGCGGGAATTCAAATTCTAGAAATTTTTGGCGGGAATTCAAATTCTCGAAATTTTTGGCGGGAATTCAAATTCTAGAAATTTTTCGAGGGAACTCAAATTAGCAACACTTTTGGAACAATAAGGAGGCTTAGGGTGCATCACTGCCCAATGATCAAAAATGAGTTTAAGCGTGGCAACTTAACCCCCCATTGAGGAGCGCAGCGACGAACAAAAAGGAGGTGAGCCGCCGTAGGCGGCGCCACCGACTGGTTCATTACCTGTTCACCAATGATGGGACACCCGGACTTTACTATTCACTACCTACATCCACGACGAGGGTGCACCAGGAATCCAGATGAGTTTTTCTTCGTTTTGAACGTTTTTCTCCACCTTATTTTCAAAGTGGTAGGGTTCTAATAATAATTGGGTATTTGTTCCAGAAATCACCTGATGATCGATGTTACAGCTTTTGGAAAACGAACCAAAACTGAGCTGGTATCCAGTATACATAGCAAAACATTTTGGTAAAGCAAGAGAAGTGTTTAAAGGAGGACTGAAGTCACATTTTTTGCATTGTTTTTATTCATTATTCCGGTGTATTTGCTTTTTCTATGAACATTTTCCTCTTGGAGGATATGTCAAAAATCGCTCTGAAACGAAATACATAGCCCCCAAGTAACTGGAGTCTCCTCGACTCCGAGAGGAGTACAAGGCGCCAATCAATGCGATTTCAAATATTTTATTTTATTTTTGCTCGTTTTTCAACTTTTTCCAGTACTTATATGTTATTTCTTTCGTTTTTAATGTTTAAAATGAAGAAATAACATATAAATACTGAGAAAAGTTGAAAAACGAGAAAAAATAGAATAAAATATTTGTAATCGCATTGATTTTCGCCGTGTACTCCTCTCGGAGTCGAGGAGACTCCAGTTACTTGGGGGCTATGTATTTCGTTTCAGAGCGATTTTTGACATATGCTCCAAGAGGAAAATGTTCATAGAAAAAGCAAATACACCGAAATAATAAACAAAAACAATGCAAAAAATGTGACTTCAGTCCTCCTTTAATTGAAGGGAGAGGGAAGGGAGAAAAAGTATGAATATTTACTTATGAATCGATTCCGAATGTTGCTCTGAACAAAAAATTATTTCAGGGTAATCTCCGAAAATCACTCTGAAACAAAATACAAGTGCTCAAAGTGATGGAAAATTTTCAACCCGTCCTGAAATTCCACGTTATTTCAACGCAAAAAATCTCCCGGTTTGAGATAATAGTTATAGTTAATTTCAGGACGGGTAGAAGGTTCTTCATCGCTCAATTTGCTGTGTCTTTTGGCACGTAGCCGGCAACGCGCCGTTGGCAAGGCTATTTCGATGCTCTGGGTCTTGTTTAAAACTGTAATACTCAAAACAATTCCTACGTTTTGATCGATGTATTAGGGAAATCTGAGTGTTAGAACATGCAGTTTTGTACTGGTTATTGCGCGCCACTCTTTTTTTCCTGCCTTTATCCCATCCCAAGAAAATGAAAGTTACCTAGATGGCTATCTGACATTCTTACCTAACCCTAATCATTTCCCAATGACCCAGTCCCTGCCCCACCCCACAACTTCGTCTTCCATACATGCTCAGCAACTTTATTGAATTGTTTGTCACGATGACAATGAATTACCCTTGAGTTCAAATAGATCAAGGTAGCCTAGAACACACACACGCACACATACAAACACAAACACACTTGCAAAACAAAACAAAAAAAACAATGAAGTGAAGATCAGCAGTGGAAGAAGAGTTGAAGACGGGATCTGGAGACGAACGGAGATGAGCGGCGGCTTCTGAAACACGGTAAGTTGATTCACGGGTTACTGTAGCTATACGGTAATCACTTACAGTCCTTCTTGACCTTCTTGGAGCTGGAAGTCCCAACGTCACTGGCTCTCTTTCTTGAACGAGTAGCCGTGGTTGAAGTTGATGGGGCGGCTTCGGACTCTTCTGACGGCTGTCTCCACCACCCTGGTATCCCGGCAGAAGCGCGGGTGGTGCGTCTTGGGCCAGAGGTGGATGGAGTGTCGGTGGCCGGGATCGAAGCTCCAGCGGCTACTGTGGTGCTGCAGGTGGAACGACGGGGGTCGGATGGAGCCAAAGAAGAGGCAGCTAGAGCTGGAGTGACTGAAACTGCAACGGTTGCGGTACGGGACGGAGGACTGGTCCCCTGGACGTCCGATGATGGTCCGGAAGCTTGAGCCATTGATCTTCGCTGTGGTCCTTGACGGTTTTCTCCCATTTGGTGGGTAGATCCGGCCTGAAAAACACAAAAAGTATATAAAAAAGTTAGAAAACCAAAAAAAAACTTGTCCCATCCCTACAACTAACACCCTCACAGACACGATCACACAACACCTAACAGTCAGTTGAAGCTCTGTCGTGTGCAAGACAGCCAGGTTGGACGGGGCTAGTAACCCAACCAAATTCAAATTTCGCACCAAAATACGAAATATTTCTACAACTAACACTCTCACAAACGACCACACAGCACTTGACCCAATACCAACGACTTTGAAAAAAACCTCGCTTTGAAATCACTGCGCTCGGTGGTGGAAAAAATCATATTTACTTAGTGATACAGTTATCAAATAAATTTAAAAAACTAACCTTTTTGGAGTAACACAATATTAAAAATTAGGAAGAAATATAGATTCAAAATTAGTAAAAATCAAGAGTGGGGGCAGCCTTAATACCGAAGGCGCCGGTGGTGAATAGGGAAAGAATGAAATAGTTGAGGTGGCAAGGCGTATATATGTGTGGCCGGAAGGACGAGAGAGAAATAGCATGGAAAAGGAGGAGTGCCAAAAGAAAGGGTCAGGTCACACAAGCAGTCGAACATTGCTCGTCATCCTGTCTGACGGACGGTCTAATATATATGAATTGATTCTTTTGTTCTCTGCGCTCTCTTCTTTCTGAAGAATTTTCATTTGGTTTGGGACAGAAGCGTATAGAAAAAGTACGGGAACCTAAGTTGAACCGAACAGCAAAAAACCGAACAGAGAGATATGAAAAAGTTGACTGCTTATATAAAAAATTTAATGGAGATGCCCTAGGGTCTTGAAAAACTTGTTGATATGAAATTTTTCTCCTTAAATTTTTATAAATTTCCGTTATTGATACAGTTTTGCATGTTTTCAAACATTGAACTTAGAAAAACATAAATTAACAGAAAATTCCCTTGTTTCCAAAACTTGTCACTCCTGTTGGCTGTAACTCAGCAGGCATGATAGCTGGAAAAATGGCATGCACTACAAAAATGTTGGAAATTGCATGTGCTATTGATTTTCAGTTGATAACTTTCTCTTATCATCAACAGTTTTTGAGATAGAGCCATTCTTAGAGAGGATGGACCAAGGTTTGACCATTCTGGGCTTTCCTCTGTCCGACGGTAAACTTTTCATTTCACAGCGTGTAACTTATGAGCCGTAAGAGATATCAAAAAACGGTCAACTACTGACTTGGAGATATTTAATTTTATCACATTTCGTTACTTGACAACTTTTTTCTATCTCCTCTGGCTCTGAAGTTATGGTCGCTCAAAGTTTGTCTTCAAAATTTTTTAGTTCAAAATGGCTTGAATTTTCACGTGGTGTTCGTATAATTATGGACAGTACTGTAGGGGTATAGTAACTTGTTTATCATAAATCACTCATATAGGTGCATATATGATCAAAAAACCATCCGAATCCGAGAAAAAAAAGAAGAGAAGAGAGAAAAAAACAGAAGCATCGACTTTTCGACGCCACTCTTGGTTTTTTCATCGTACACGAGAGCAAACTTGTCTGTAGTGGTGGTTCATTAGGAGAAAACAGTGCTAATGTGAACGGAAAGAACTTTCTGGCTACAAGATGTACAAGAAATCAAAGAAGGACTCGAAGTGTCATGAAATCTTAACCCATCTTCTGAAATATCTGAAACTCCCGCCCCCACTCTCTTTTGAAAAAATACAAAAAGTCTTTTCTGTTTATACTTATTTATTAATTCAAATTTTAATTGGATTATACAAAAAATTTATAAACCGCCGCTTCCTCCTTTATTGCATTCACACTGGCATCACCATTGGCAGTACTTTGCTCCAGTTGTTGTCGGGCAATCTGCTCCTCCCTCAAAATATCCAGACGTCTTCGTTCCTGCCTCTCCATGGCCTGTCCTCTGCTTGGTGGTTGTCTCGGGGGTTGAGCTGAAAATGAAGAGAATTATAATCAGTAAGCAGAAAAATTTGAGCTAACCTGGTGGCACTCGAGCTTGTCCAACTGGGGGAATCATCCGTACTGGCGACCTTCCAGATCTTCTTGGAGCCATCGGCACCTCTCGGTTCTCCTCACCCCGAGAGGGTGGCCTATACGGAGTTCTTCCTCCCGATGGAGCACGTCTTCTCTGGTCTTCCTGTCTCGGAGCTTGCTCAACGTACTCCTCATCTTCTCTTCCAATATAGTCCTCTTCACGTTTCCAGGATGGTAGCTGGTGTGTGTTGCTCCTCTGGCGAACTCATCTGAAAAAAAAAACAAATAATGATTTTTTTTGGCTATGTTTAGTACTTACCTCATTTTTATTGGAATACAAAGAAATCATTTATAGAAAAAAAGTAACAATTAGAAATAATCAAATAAAATATAAAATGTAGACCAACAATACCGGGCTAGTCACATAGGGAGACGAGGGAATAAATAGGAATGGAATGGAATAAAAGTGGACGGGCAGAAAGCGAGTGGTGAGGTTTAGAGAAATGTGACGGAAAATGAGAGAGCAGGCCGTTTGGGGAGAAATGAAGAGAGAAAGAGGAGCCGGGAAGCAGTGCCAGCCTGCGGGGAAGGGGACGCTAGAACACATGCAAAAAAACGTCGTGCCAGACAATTCAATAGGGAATTGAGGCATTCACGATTTATGGCGCAAAACGCATGAGAAACAAAAAAGACACTGGGAATCTTGGGTAAGGGTGGTTTAGAGACTCAAAGCATACACTGAGAGGAGCCGACGGTACTATGCCTCTTGATTAACAAAATGAGAATGGTGCTTGGACTTCGACGTCTTCTTTTTGAGCTAGCCAATTCATAGTCGGCTACCTTCAGGTAACCAATTCATAGTCGGCTACTTTTTCATTATCACTCAATAAAACCAGTTCCCAAGAAGCCGAAATACTACATATTCTATTTCCCCTATTAGCTATCCAGTTCCCATGAACTTTACCTTTTAGTAGTACCAATTCGTTTATTAAAACCAATTAAATTCAAATTTCCCTATTAAAAATTATGGGTATGAGAGTGCTAATTGCTGAGCGGCTTCTATTTGTTCTAATAAGCAAGAGAGTACCAATTATGAACAAAGGTCATGAGAACCAGATAGAAATTAGGGGAAATAGAATTTGTAGGACTTCAACTGTACGGGGAGGGGTTTATTGAGGGAAAGTAGAAGAAAAGCCGACTTATGAGTTTTTCTTTCATTCCAGACGTTTTAATATTTTGAAGAGCTCACTTTACAATTGCTTCTCACATCTTCAGGTTCCGCCAGAAAATCCATTTCTTTCATTTGGTCCAGAATTTTCATTTCATTTTTTCCAGAAATAAAAACAACAACCCAATCAACTTTACGGTTGAATAAATTCCAAAAACTTATAAGCAGAATTATCCATGAGGAAAACAAGTACGTACCAATAACAAGTAACAAATAAACTAGCAAGTGTAAAACAAGGACGAGGGGGGACCAGGGTGAAAAATAGTCATAACCGGGAGCAAAATTGTTGATGAATGATGAAAAGTACGAACAGATTATAAAATGAACAGTGGTAGGAAAATCGAGCATGATAAGTTCATTCTGAAAAGATAATGTTTTTATACCAAGGAATTGAAACTTTCTATGAATGAGTATTGCATGTGAGTATATTCTGAAGATTCTAGTTCTAACTGGAACGTGAGAGTCTAGAAATCTTAATCTGGAACTCGTCACGTTGACACTGCATTGAAAATCAAGGTGAGGGGTCAGATTTTCAAGAGGAAGATTTACAAACTCTCAGGTTCCAGTGAAGGCTAGGAATTTCAGGATCCAATCACAAAGACAGCTACTTCTTAAGCACCAACGAATAGAAAATTTCAAACACATTTCTTGGAACTATGAGTCCAATAATATGTAAAAACAAAATGTATTCTTTTTGTTCTTGTTGTACCCACTGGCCGAATCCAATGAATTTTTTTACTTTTATTTTTCTCAACTATGGGATCATTTCACTGACCAATAGGTTTCACTTTTTCTGAAAAACTGAGCTAGGTCTCGCCTTATCTAATTTGTTGTGTTACTAAACACAGTGAACCACTACAGATGAGATCTTGTCGTTGGTGATTCCAAGCTGTTCATATCTTCTCTCTTTTTCGTACCAGTGTTTCGGTCAACATGCCTCTGAAATAAGAGTCAGCCTGTTTCGTCAATTTTTGATCCCAAAATAACCATTGAGGTAAGTTTATCACATTTCGAAAAAGCGTGAATCTATGAAATGCTGGTAAGAATTCAGTGCTGACGATGCCGGGTTACAAGGATTTTATTCAGAAAAAATATGATTCTATGATAAACATTTCTGCGTCAAACTACTCAAAAAAGCGAACCAGTATGAAGGGAGGGGGCCTAGGCTGGTTTTTTTTTTCATATTTAGGGCCAACTATAGAACCTTTCACTGTTTCTGCTTAAAGGAGGACAGTCGCTATAAAAAAGTGGGTGAGATTTTTACACCATCTGATAGAGCTTGTCGAGTTACATCGAAAAATCTCTTACCATTTTTTACGAAAATCACTTTTAAGTCACGTTTTGGGACCTAGAATGAAGAGCCTTCGCTCGAGATTCAGTGTTAATTTTACACGTGAAACGAAACCTTCGCTTTTGAAAACGAACCTTAGCTCGAGAAGTACTCTTCAGAGACTAACTCCTAACTTATGAAGGATGCGTTTTCATGAAAAATGATCAACTACAAAGTTGTTCTTCATTCAATTTGTAACAACTCTCTAGTTAATCATTTTTTGATTCCATGGCTAGTTTTTGAGATATGACTCACAAAAGATGAGGTACAAGAAAATAAGATTTTATGAAGTAATTAGGTTTCAAGAAATATTCGTTTTTTCTGGCTACAGTTTCCAACTAAAATCAGTTGATTTCATAACTTTGATTTTCAAGTTTTCGATCGAAGTACCATTTTCTTGTACCTCATCTTTTGTGAGTCATATCTCAAAAACTAACCATGGAATCAAAAAATGATTAACTAGAGAGTTGTTACAAATTGAATGAAGAACAACTTTGTAGTTGATCATTTTTCATGAAAACGCATCCTTCATAAGTTAGGAGTTAGTCTCTGAAGAGTACTTCTCGAGCGAAGGTTCGTTTTCAAAAGCGAAGGTTTCGTTTCACGTGTAAAATTAACACTGAATCTCGAGCGAAGGTTCTTCATTCTAGGTCCCAAAACGTGACCTAAAAGTGATTTTCGTAAAAAATGGTAAGAGACTTTTCGATGTAACTCGACGAGCTCTATCAGATGGTTTAAAAATCTCACCTACTTTTTTATAGCGACTGGCCTCCTTTAATGATATGTCATTTTTCAATCTCTGAAAAGCTCTTTATCAAGTTTCTCTGTTTTTCTCTTTTTGACGTGTTTTGTGGCCCACTTGTGCAGTGACCCGATTCCATGTTCCATTGCTTGGCGCGACATTTTTTGCAGCTGCTCGTCCTGCCCTACTTACCCTTTCCCCAAAGAGCCTGGCACTGCTACCCGGCTCCTCCCGCGCCCTTTTTTTCTCCAAAAACGGTCTGCTCTCTCACCTTTCATCAAATTTCTCTGCCTCTCTATACTCTTTTTCCGTCTTTCCATTTTGATTTCACTTCATTTACATTTACTCTCCCGTCTTCTTATGTGACTATTCTGGTATTAATGGTCTTCAAGACTTTGATTTTTTCTAATTTTTAAATTTTTATTTTTTCTCTATGAATTAGTCTTTTTTTTTTTGGCTGCACCATATGAATCAGGTTAGTATCAAACTTGTAAAAAAAATCTATATCTAAATACAAAACTTTCAATTTTTCAGTTTTTGAGTCGCTCCACCTGCGCTTCTCGTACAGTTTCCAAAACAAGATGATTGTGAGATCGAGAAAGGTAACATATTCGTAGAATGATTCTCCAAAATATTGTCTGTTTTTACAGGAAATCAAGACTTTGGTAGTTATTCACACTTTAAAGCAGATTATTTTCAGAATGGAAGAGTCTCAGTGTCCGGGAAAAACGAACCTACATGCATTTGAGAAACAAACTTGTTGCTATCCAGAGAGAACAGCAGCAACATAAATTTATCAAGTTGTCAGATGCACAAGAAGAGAATAGTTCAGCATCTCAAGAGAAGATAAGGATTTTATATCCCAGTTACGACGAAGTACAAGAAGCACATGCAACGGTGAGTTCACATTTTTTGCGGGTCTAAAGGTTATTGGTTTTTTTCAGAAACGTTCCAAAACTGATCACTGATGTTCTATTGGAAATCAACTTCATGGTTCGTTCGTTCTCAAGAAAGGAGGAAATGCTGGATAGCGCTAGGTTTTTAAAATTGGTGAGTAAAATATACATGGATTATTGAAAAAAAAAGCCTCATTTTCAGATGAGCTGCTCGAGAATCTACATGTGAACCCAGACACAACTGCCGAGGCACAAGAAATCATGTAAGTTTATTAGCATAAATTAATACTGTAACTAATTCCAGTTGTTTTCAGATTTTGAAAATGAAGGAAAAAATGGAAGGAAAGGGCGGATGGTGCGGAACTAGAGATGAAGAAGAAGAACAAATGCATAGGTTTAAATGGAAAAGTTGGAGATCAATAGTGAAAGTTTCAGATAAGCTGCAGTGGCTCGCCAGGGAACAAACAGATTGAAATTTTTTTTGATGTGGCTTCAAAAATTTTAATAAATCTATCACTGAATAAGAGTTGAGTTATTATGTTATTAGACTTTTCAGACAATGTTTTAGAAAAACATCTTTGTGGGTGAGGTGTTATTTTTGTAGTCAGCTATGGTATTCCTGGTGTCATTTACTGGTTTCCTGTCGTATTGCCACTCAAAAAAAAGCAAGATTTGCATTTTGTTGATTTTCATGAAAAGAAGGAGCCAATTCAGAAACTTTAGGAAACTTTTCATTTTTGTAGAGATCAGTTACCAGCAAACTTCCGAATAATTTTTTGGGTACAACTGTTTTCAATCAGTTACTCTACACAATGAACTAGAACTACTATTCCCATTTTACAAGCTACAAACTTCAATCTCCAACCTGTGAATTCACATCTAACTGTACTGTTTTTTCGACACAAGAAAATACATGCTAAAACGTTGTTTCAGGAGAAATGATAATGAATGAGTTTCTCTACCTCGCGTTATTTTCAGCACTATTTCTGTCAATTGATAACACTTGTCATGTTGACGGCGATAACCCACTGGTCACTTTCTGTTTGCTTTGAGTTTATCAGTTGGTTTCAATTGTCCGTCGCTCTTTCCTACGAAAAAAAATTATATGAGTTTGAAGGGGTTTGTGAGAAAACGACAAAAAACTGATAGCCAATCGATTGTAAGTCTCAAATGACTTGTTACGGTTAGATATTATTCAGGTGGAAGTTTGGTTTGTGGGACCCCTTTTCGATGATGGACTCATAAAAATCCAAGAAAAATCAAACACAATAAAGTGATGTACCATTTCGGTACAAAATTGCATGTTTCTTTATTCAGATGAAATTAAATTTTTCTGATTTTGGTTTTGGATCACTTTTCAGTACGGTTTACTGCTTGGGTTGTCAATTCAGGAAACTCACTGTGCTCGCAAAACACAATTTTTTGTCTCGGGGTTTTCTGGAAGTTCTAATACTTCAATTGTTAGTCTTTGGAATTTTTCCACAGCTCCTGGTTTTGGGTCTGAAAAAAATGACAAAAAAATGGATGCTCGTATATTTTTTCAGTACAGTTGATGAGAGCTGGAAATGTAAAAACGGAAAAAAAATTAGAACTGAAAATGCAGACAGATTCGATATATTTTGTGGAATGATAAAAAAATCGATTCTGTTTTGAAGAAAAAAATATATCGCTACCTATTTTCCCACTGGAAGACGCTATATTTGTTGCTGCATATTATCTCTTGACTCAAGACTAGGTTGCGAGAAGAAAATGCGGAAAAGCTTTTCTTTCTGCCCCTTCCCGCTTGTCGAAAGGAAAACATAATGGAAGCCAGAAAATTTTCAGGAGCTCTGTGGGGAGTTAGAAGGCACATGTCTCAAAAATTGGCGGAGCTAGAAAAAAGTTGTCAACTGCAAACTTGCTCCAAATTCAATTTCAATCAATGTATTAGTTGACAATTCCCTTCTAGCTGCGCTCACTTTTGAGATATGCGCCTTTAAAGGAGGAGGGAACTCAAAAAAACATTTTCTCTGAAAAAACAAACATAAGTACCTCAGGCGGGTTCGAACCCAGGGTCGGACTGACAGATCACCAAAATCGCTACAAACTGCGCTATGCAGCTGGAAAAACGCACTGTCTCTACTTGTCTACAAGAGACTGCGCCCTTTTTTTCCCCTTAAAATTCCCCTACGAATGAGAGTTCCCACCCCCTTTAAGGTTATTCTATGTCATTTTAGACAGTTTTAAGGTCAATTTTATGTTTTTTAGACTTTTTAAGGCAATTTTAATCCAAAATTTATTCATACCAATCAACAAATTAACAAGAAACATTTAAAGATTGTAAACATAACAAAAATGTTGAAGATCATGGGGTTACTGTAGGTGAGCGGGGCGAGGGGGGACACATAAAAAAGAGATCCAAAAGTCAATAGCTAAAGCTTATGATTTAAAGAAGAGTGGGAGATCCGGATACATGGATGCATAGAAAGACAGGTTAGGGACATCTAGGATCATAAGTTTACGGCATTTCAAGGGTTACTGTAAGGGGTTCTGTAGTTCTGGACATGTGAATGCACAGGCGAACATATGGGAATATGGGTACTTTAGAGGTTACTGTAGACATAACTGGGATTACGGTAGCAGTACACCGGCTAAAGGGGGACTGACTACTTCAGGGTTACTGTAGAATTCAAGATAGGATTACTGTCGGGAAAGGGGATTACTGTTGCTTCTTGAAGCTCGGATGACGCTTATGGCAGAGGCATGTTGAGGAGGTGCACTGGAGATAGCGGTCTTTCTGAGGCACGTTCGGGTCGAGGAAGATTCTGAAAATTTTGAGGGGTTACTGTAGGCAGACAGTCATCTGAACACCTAAATTTCTAAACAAGAGGAGTACTGTAGTTATGAACATTTGCACTTCTAGATATTTAGACATCCGGGCATCCAGATATTCAGACAGACATCTGGACATCCGGGCAGACAGACAGACAAATACCGGGTTAATGTAGCTTACCTGCTATCGTCCCAATCGCTATTGAACGGATCCGACGGGCTCCGCGGTCTTGTCGGTGTTCGTAGATGGTATGGCAAGTGGCTGAAAATGGGATACTGTAGGGTTACGGTAGTTGGACATCCAGACAGTTGGATGCACGGACAGACAGATATCTAGAAATTTAGAGTACTGTAGGATTACAATGCCACCCCTCCGTACATCCAAAATTATGAATGCACAGACAGACATCCGTCTCGGACCACAAGGTTACGGTACTCTGGGGATGCTGTAGTCTTGCTAAGTGGTACTGTCTTGTCTCGAGATGATTGTAGGTTTACTTTAGCCGCCTAGGAACAAAGCACCTCCCACGGCGTTACTGTAGGGATACTGTAAGGTTACTTAGCCCCCCCCCCCCCCCCGGGAATCACTGTAGCTCTCTTACCTCTCGTCCTTCTCAGAACTCGATCGCTCCTCCAGATCCTCTTCCACACTGGTCCCAACTCCCGAGCTAAACGACGAGCTCTTCGAGTGCGCCGGCTTGACCACATCAAGACTCTTGGCCTTCGCGAGGGCCTCCGCGTCCAATTCCGACTCGAAGTAGTACTTCCTAGTGTCGGTGTTTTTGAGGTGTCTGGAAATGGGAGGAATAGAGAGTTGGACGTCCGGATATAAGAATGGGCAGAAAGACATCCGGACATCCAGACATCTAGACATCGAGATATCTGGACGTCCAGACACCCAAACAGACAGACATCAGGACACCGTGACACTTAGCGATCTAGGTACAAAAACATTGGGACACATGGACATCCAGACATCTAGGCATTCGGACATCCGGATATGGCGGATACCTGGATTTCTAGACAAACTCACCGATGTTGCTCCTCCAAATGCTTTGGAATCAGATAATGCCGCTTCAAATCGAAACTGTCGCTGAAAAATCTAACTGTAGGGTTACTGTAGTCTTCGCAGGTTACTGTAGCTGTGGGCTACTGTACTTACTAAGAGTATTTTCCGCTGCCATCATCATGAGTGCGATATGGGTTGGCGATGCTGAAATGGGAGAGTTAGGGTACGGTAGGGGTACATTAAGGGTACTGTAGGATTACTGTGAGCTCTAACAATCTAGGATTACTGTAGCAATTAGAGATTACTGTAGCTAATTATGATTACTGCACCCATCTAGGTTTGCTGTAGCTATCTTGGATTACTGTAGCCGCATAGACGGCTAATTTTATCTTCATGGCACCTACCGCTTTAGTGTGTTCTTCTCAATCCAGTCGGCATCAATAATGACCAGCTCGTTTCGGCTGGAAAAAAAATGTTTGGGTTACTGTAGGAATACTGTAGATTCACTTACTTTGGGTTTTTGGGCATCGGGGTATGATGAACATATTTGGGGTGTCTCTGGATAAATGCTTCCCTGAAAAATTGAATTTTTGAAGAGGAAGTCGAATATAAAGGCGCATATCTCAAAAAGGGGTAGAGCTAGGAAGGAGTTGTCCACAGCAAAGTTGCTTCAAATTCAATCTTGAGCAAGTGTGCAGTTGATAACTTTTGTCTAGCTCCACTTATTTTTGAGATATGCGTTTTTGAAGTACGAGAGGCCCATAGAAGGGGGGGAGGTTCCAGACTCGAAATTCAGCTTTTTGGAATTCTGAAACAATCTGAAAATCCTAAGTATCCCAACAACACTGAATAGCTGTGAGAAAAACTTCTGGAAAGGATTTTGGGAACGGTTTTTGAGTTTTTAAGTCGTTAATGACAGTTAGTCTTTCCGTAGGGTGTTAGACCCATTTTGAAGGGTTTGAGACGGTTTTTGATAGCTAGAATCGATTGGGTTTAAGATTTAACAGCAATCTTTTTCACATGAAAACAAATGAGAGGACTGTCATTGGGTTACCATGAACCAGGCTGCTGACAGTCTACGCTCATCAATCCAATGATCAAAGATTTGGAAACTTTACTGATTTTTCAGAAGGTTCCACATCTTTTCATTGTCCTGGTTTCTGGATGGCAATCGGTGAGTCCCATTGCTTCGGAGTTTCATCAGCATGGTCTGTTACGAAAAAAATAAACAACTCACCTTTCCCATCCCGTGAGTTTCGTATTCCGCATTGGTTTTGAATTCATCTTTGTCCTGGTGCTTGATTTACTGAAGCGATTTTTATATCCTAAAAAGAAATGGGATAATTAGGAGGGCTGCGTGCGGTTAACGACGACACGCGTAGCGGTCGGGTTTCTCAATAGAGCGCACTTGCTTATGTCGATTTACGGGGCTCACTAATCATTATTTTTTCTTTTTTTTGCTCATTTCGCTTTTCGACTGTTTTCCATCTCAATTTTCTGATTTTTTCCAATAAAAAAGGGCAGTTTGAAAGGTTTTTTTGTAAATTACACAAAAACATCACATTTATCATTGGGAAAACCTGTTTTTCTCCATTTTCTGTCTGATTTCATTATTTTATTTTTGGAGCTTCTTATGAACAAGTCTTTCGAAGATAAAAAGCCGCAAATGAACTAATCTAGCCTCCAGCGACATATGGAAAGCTGGAAAGACCAGTTTTTGAACGGAAACGAAACTTATTCTCCGATTCTGTCAAAAATTCACATACCTCCGGAAAAAAAGCCCATTTCTTTTTCATAAAGCCTTCCCCATAAGTCTTTTTTGACAAATTGAACATATCATGACACGGGCGCTCAACTATTACTAAATGACAAGCCTATTGGCTCTATCCATTCACGACCAACAATTGACCAATCAAGAATAGGAAACTAGGTTTTTAACCACGATAACCGGTCGTACGTACGGTGAAAAATTGGCTCTTCTCGTACGATAGAGCATTTTTCAAATTCACTAGTCTGATTTAGCCGCAAATCACACGTTTAAAGTGCCTTCTGCACATCAGTTTTTACCCCATACCAATCTGAAATATATAGGAAGAACCCCAAGCATGCATAAGCTTTGACACAGAAGAGATGCCTGTTTTTTAAAAGACAATCCCTTCAGACAAAAAAAACAAGTATGGCATCTGTATCCATATGGAAGCCTCATGGTTGTCTTCACTTGTAGTCGTCGGTAAGTTCAGCCGTACAGATTTGCATGAAAATCCACAATTTTGTTGGTGCATCTAAATTCTTCGAACATATGATTCTAATCGTAATGTTCTTGCTCCATTTCCAACCATCTTGGGTCTATCCTTCCAATCCTTGGGTGCTCTTTCTTGATGTGCCGCTCCAATGAGTTGTCGTGCCTGGAAGAATAAGACGATTGAGCCTTGCTACTGGGGTCCCTTCATTTTCTGGAGAAATAACTTCACTATTGATTGAAGCTTATTGCGAGTTGCAACCAACCAAGACTAGTAAACCGGGCAAAAGTGGCTAATTCAAAGAAGCAAGTTCCAATAGGATCAAATTACCTTCTCGTGAATGAACATAATTCCAGTAGACCTTCGGCTGTGAGACATTCAAAATGCTTCCATCTGACACCGAATGCTCCAATTGAACTCACTGTCAGCTGATGTTCTCTACAATGACAATCACGGCGATCTGTAAATTAAGAATTTTGACTTGATGAGTACTATTTTGACGTGGTTCAATTGTTTTTGTTCATTCTCGTATCGCGACTTTCCAGTTTACCTCTTTAACCGATTCCGAATTCATAAACCGCTTTAGCAATGGACAATCCAGGACCACATTTGTTTTTTATACGTTAAGAAAATCTTACCATTGCGACTATTTCCATTCGCTCATTGTAGCAACTCCACTTGTTTTGCCAAAATCTTGTGTGATGTCTCGTTGTCTCACGCAAAGCACTTGCATGGGATCAGACGCCAAGAGCTGTAAAAGCAAGAATAGATTAAAATACTATCGACCTGAGTGATAACTTTTGAAAAGAACGTGAGTTGAATGTCGTCATATAATTCATGCATTCTTTCTCGAATGCTATGGACACGCTTATTTTTTTATGTGCTGAGTGTTTTTTTAGCCCTGTTTAGCTCCTCTACAAATGGGGTCAAACTCCTTTCGAACTATAACTTGACTGTTCAGTGCACTTTGCTCATTCAACGCGAATTTATAAACCGAATTTATAAACCGATTTCACAATGAACACTCCTGAGGCGCATGTGTTTTCTACATGTTTAGGAAATCTTACCATTGTGACTATTTTCACTTGCTCATTGTAGCAGCTTTACATGTTCTCTCAAAACTTGTGTGATGTCTCGTTGTCTCACTCATAAAATTCGTATGGGATCGGATCCGGAGAGCTGAAAACTAATGGAGCTACAAAAAACCTGCGTGATAGCATTTGAGTAGGAAACGGGGTAAATTTACGTGATTTACGCATAATCTATATTTGCCCAGCCTTTCGGTGGCTTTAGATTGACAGCCATAAGCTCACCTCGCAATAGAATTTTATAACCCAAGTCACTCTGTCTAAAGTGACAATGAAACTGGAGTCCAATTCCTCGAGATACGGATGTAACATTGTCGTATTGTTCTTGTCTCTCATTCGGATATCGTATCACAATTAACAGCAATCAAATAGTACACCTGCTGTTGCATGACGTTCCAATTCATTCGGGCAGCTGAAAAAATGTTATGGTTATTGGTCATGATAGTCCACGTTTTTGTAGGATGGAACTAAATCATTATTTTCTATTCCAAAAGACTACGCCTGTTATACAAGTACGCTACTGAAACTCGTCTGGTGATTTTGATCGGCTGCAAATTTCCCTTTGATGATGGGTCTCACACTCTATGCACTAGTGAAACGCTTCGTGAAGCCACTTAACATATAGTATATAGCATCGATGATTCTTGCCTATCCCGGTCCCAGTTCCCAACTCTATTCTCTAATTAGGATGATATTTGGGTCAATTTTCGAAAATGCGTGACTTAGTCATGCTAAGTTTTCCAGTACATATTTGTCGTTGAAAAAATTTTACCGTTTTAGTCATCTCAGTTTGTAGTTTTAGATTTTTTCTCTTCAATGTGCAGGTCATCTCAACGTTTCAGTCCAAGAACTTCGGTGTCTCGACATGCTGAAATAAAAAATGTTTAGCTCATGTCACCTTATGATGCATTTTATGTAGCAGTCAAACTGACGGCTAGATTAAAGGTTTGACTAATTTCGGGGGCATGTTTTGGTTACAATTGAATGCTATGTGATCTTGGGAAAAATATATCCGTGAAACTATTTCGAGAATCATTTCTTATTTATACGTGCCTGTCGTATCTTTTCACGGCCACGACCGTTTTGTTGAGTTTCTTAGTTTTTGCGGTGGAATTTTCCCACTTGTAGAGCATAAAAAGCCGTGCATTTTGGCGAAATTGCAATTCTATTGTGTTATCCGCGTCTTAATATAGCAAAAAGTCGCAACCGGTCGTCTCAGTCTTGCTCTCAAGCGGTTATATAATAAAGCTATTTGGTTACTCTTGTGGCCGCTTCAAAATGTAATCATAGTATTTATTGGTTTTTTAAGCTTTCTGAGTTTTTGTAAATAAAAAAACTCACCAATTCAATTGAAAACTGGTTTCATCCTTCAAATCGAGAGCACTTTGTGAGACGTCGTCCAACTTCTAATACTGCCGCATCTTCCAGGTAGCCTTCAATTTGTTGCCCTCTAGCCATTAATTCCATTATCGGCAACTGATTCTGAAACTTCCGTTTTGTCTTTCTAATTTTCAGAACTGGATAGTTTTTTTTTAATTTGCATTAGAAAAACTGGAAATCAACTCACCATTATCAATTTATTATTTTTCATCATGAGCGTTATTCATTCTTCTCATTGGTGCAGTTGTGAAGCGGTCTTCATCTTCAATCCCAGAAATCTCGGTTTGTTCCCTCTAGTCGAAAGAAAGAATTGCGTCCCCTTCTCCTTCTCATACACACATTTCTTGGTGCACAGCCGAAGGAGACCAATGCTGTCCGTATCGATCGAAAAATACAACGCGCGCACCGGAGTGCGGGTAGAGAAGCGAACAAACCAAACCCTCTCTCAATAGGCGAACACATTTTGGGGGGCTTGCTGCAGAGTTCAACATTAGACTCTCCACGCCGTTTTCAATCTCTCGCCTCATTTGATGTCTGCGTTTATTTCTAAGAAAGAGAAGTAGGAAGACGCAGACCGAGAAGACCCTTCTCCTCTTTCTTTCAACTACGTCACACGTAATGTGATTGAACCACAACAGGGATCTCACTGGAGCGCGTTTACTCTTCCCCCTAATTTTTTTGTGTTTTTTTTTGCTTCAAAATAGGTAGTTTCTATCAGGAAAATAGTATTTTAGTGTCGATTTCGTAGGCTTTTCGTCAAGTATTTCAAATTTTTTCCGTTTAATACGATTTCTTTGCAGATTACAATTTCCATGAGCAACGGAGATCGGTCGAAATAAAAAACATGGGCCCGTATATTCAACGCAGATGAGCTGACTTCAAGAAGCGTGTTACTGACCAAGTATTCCGTGAGTATTTCTTTTCAAAAATAGAATTTAAAAAAGTTAATATTGAAAAATAAGCAAAATACAAGGCAAATCGCTGCTCAAATTTTCATTATTGTGTATGGGCGTCAAGTAATATGAAATGAGGGTAAAAAAAGTTATTTGATGCTTTCATTCCGAAAAGAAATTCAAAGCTTCGTGTGTCAAGCTTGTTTAGTGAACATCAATAACAAGTACATCTTCTGACTCAAAAATCATCTGATTTTCAATTTGGATTGATTTGATACCGTTTCGTCCGGGTAAGAAAGTTTGAGACGTGATTGAGAAGTCTGTCTTTCACAAAACGTAGTTTGAGAATTCTAAGTAAGCAACACTGACGTCATGATGCCTCCGAAAGCACTGAAAACATTCTCGATCCTGAAGATTTACCTAGAGGTTCCGCCAGGCAAGCTTGTTTGAAAGTCACCTGAATCCCGTAAAAAATAAAATAAGCAAAGTGTGAAAACAATCTCTCCAGGAAAAACCAATTCCACAAGAAAAATAGGTCAACAACGGATTACCAAACTTGAGCAACCTATTCTCTTGGTCACTTTTCAATACCTTATGTTTCTGTCTGGCAACTTTGCTGGTCATGAACCCATCACCGACCTCGTTTTGTGTTAGCTCCGTTTCGGTCAGAGTTCGTGTTAGCTCAGTTTTGGACAGAATAAGAGATAAGATGTTTGAGTCACCGGTGCCTCACTTAAAGCAGAGCTTTGATACAGATTCTGAACGAGCTTGCCAGTTTTCCACAGATAACTGTTCAGTGCTACTGGCAGCTGTCAAGTTGGTTCCAAAGTTGACACAGGTGCATTAATCGAGACGCAAACGGCATGGTCGGAGTAGTTTTTGAAATGTTTCCGCACTAAACATGAAATTTTCCCGTGACTGCTTGCGCACACAAAATACGAACATTCATTTTTTTCACAGTAGTTTAGGAAGTTGACAACAGTTAGGGTAGAAGCTTTATTTTGATGATCTAGTTGGAAAACAGAAAACAATAGAGGTAGCTCTGAGTCTGATTTTCAAAATTTTCAGGTACAGTGAACAAAGCAAGAACGACAACAACAATATTATTTAACTCATTGTAGTCTCCCAGCAATGGAAAACGCTACGTCAGAAGAATTATTGCTCAAGGAAGGCTCACTTCAAGTTTAAAACTTCAAAATTTCAAGAGAAGTCATGTGGAATGTCCTCTAAAGAATATAGCCAAGCCGTTTTCCTTCTGATTGGGTGGTTAAGACAGTCTCTGAACTTCAGAACGGCTGACTGTTTTTTCTGCTTGGTTTGAAGGCTCATTGGCAAAATTGGATCATTCAAGTGAAACATTTTTACCTAAATAAGATAATGGATCAGTTTGAAGAAATATAAAAAATTATGATGTAATGAAGTTATTTTGAGAAGATTTCTAGTCATAAAGTGCGATAACAACTCTTGGGTGAATAGAAATTGGAAAAGAGGTGATTGTCAATAAACTGTTTTCACAGTGGTAACGGAATTTTTCTGAATGGAAAACGTCTTTAGGATCTGCCCCAGATCCAACTGATAGTTTTACGAACACAACTATTTCAACGACGTATGAATAAATCAACTCTCTGATACTCAAGCATTTCTCTCGAAACGGTGAGTACTAAGCAAGCAAGTAGCTGAGCGTATCCAGCAAATTCCAGACTGTTTTTAGAATTAAATTCTTGATTTTATGTCTGAACGTCTCAATGTAATGAACTTTATGAAATGCATATTCGGTTTTTAATTTTAAAAAATTGAGAAATATGTGTTCGCTTTTTTTAATGCTGTTTTTTTTCTGTGTGGGAAGAGCGTCTGAGACCAGGATCAAAGTTTCTGTAGATATAAAACTGGAAGCCTTTGACATACAATCTCTTTTTTACCAAACTTCCATCTAGCAGCCGAATCATGAAAACTGAACAACTTGGGGAAAGGGTTCTTTTGAAAAAGTGATGATACGCCGTTTATTTCTTATCGAAATTTTCCGGAGGAAAGAGCACATCAGTGTAAAAAAGATAGAGAAAAGTGTACATAAAGTGGCTCCTCGAGTTCTTTCTTCTTTCTCTTCACCATTCTTCTTTTCTGACCACCTTGGAATTGGTCGGTCTTCATGCTTTGATTATTTTGAATTTGTTATTTACTTATTTACTTTATTCATCATATCTACTAATTTCTATCTGTGATAAAATTATAGTTAAAGGTGAGCACTTTTATTTTTGGACACAATAAATTAATTAATCAACAACTATTTATCAATTATCTCAAAGATACTTTTTTTTCAGATATTTTATTCAGATACTCTTGCAATCCTTGAAAATTAGGAACCACAACTTGGAGTTTTGTGAATTTTGGTGAGTTGAAACGATTTGTTCATTCTTAGTGATGAATATTAAGCCTCTAATCATTTTCTGAATCTAAAATTCATTTTTAGGTACCATTGTTTTCACCAGTAGCATCAACAAGCTGTTTTTAGAAGTGAGTCAAAACTTGGAGTTTTGTAGATTTTGGTGAGTTGAAACGGTTTATTCATTCTTAGTTTTGAGTAGAAAGCATCCGTTTTTTCATAAATTTACAATTCATTTTCAGGTACCATTGTTTTCACCAGTAGCATCAACAAGCTGTTTTTGAAAGTGAGTAGTTCGAGCTGGAAAAAGTGATTCTTTTAGTTTCCAGCTTTTTTTTTCTTAATATCTATTTATAAATTCATTTCAGTCTAATTGCTACAATTATTTGACGGAGGTCCTTCTACGAGTTCCAGACTGCTGAATTTTTTTTGGAGTAATTATGAAATGTGTATATGTTTTTGATGTGAAAATGTTCTTCTCGTGCATGACTTCGGAATCTTTTTTAATGAAAAAAAAAATTAATAAAGTTTTCAAATTAGAAAATGTGTTTGCCTTTTTTTAAAGGAAAGTACTTTCTAGTAAGGAAAGAGCAACTTGGGACCGGGTTTGAAGATTTCGACATTCTGTGTTTGATTGGTGAAGATAGAACTGGAAATTATTAAAGAACAAGTTATTTTCCACAATACTTCCAACTAGCAGCCGATTCATAAAAAATGATACAACGTAGGGGAAGGGTTCTTTTGGAAAAGTGATGATACGCCGTTTTTTTTTATCTTATCGAAATTTTCCGGAGGAAAGAGCACATCAGTGTAAAAAAGATAGAGAAAAGTGTACATAAAGTGGCTCCTCGAGTTCTTTCTTCTTTCTCTTCACCATTCTTCTTTTCTGACCACCTTGGAATTGGTCGGTCTTCATGCTTTGATTATTTTGAATTTGTTATTTACTTATTTACTTTATTCATCATATCTACTAATTTCTATCTGTGATAAAATTATAGTTAAAGGTGAGTTTTTTCTTTTTTGGGAAAAATAACTAGATTGATCAGCAACTATTTATCAATTTTCTCAAATTTCAGATACTCTCGCAATTCTCAAAAATTAGGAACCACAATTTGTAGTTTAGTGAATTTTGGTGAGTTGAAACAATTTATTCATTCTTAGTTTCGAATAGTAAGCATATGTTTTCTCGTGAATTCACAATTCATTTTCAGGTACCATTGTTTTCACCCTTAGTATCAACAAGCTGTTCTTAAAAGTGAGTAGTTCGAGCTGAAAAAG
>GL379970.1:11990-60598 GCA_000143925.2 Caenorhabditis brenneri
GTACCCGTGTTAATTAGCGCGTTGTTTAGCGGCCTGCTAAACAACGAGCTATTTAACACGGGTACGACAATCCAAACTAAAGTTGAACCCAACTTTCTCTGACTGAGTGCTTTCTGTCGTTAAGCAACCAGTTGGCAATCGATTGAATTTAGTTTTTACCTATCTGAACGCCCGAATTATTCATCACAAATTTTCAAAAAAATTATAACCTATTTAATTCATTATTAGGGTAAAATCTTTCTTGACGGTTCAACAAAATGAGACACGTTGGTATGCCTCCTTGGAAATAGAATATAAATTTTCTAAAAATTCAAGCAATTACAAAAAAAACATTCTTTAAACAAACTTCGTTATTTCTTTACGAAGCAATGATTCATATTTCATAATAGCGACGTTTTTTTTTCCGTATATTAGAACACTTTCGTTAACATTTCCTTTTTCAGAAACATGGGAGCGTTACTAGCAGCTCCAATGTGTGCTGCTTCGGTAAGTCTCAGATGCCAATGTTTTAAAATAACAAATCTTAGCTTATTCCAGTCAGCATGCTGTTTCGGGAGTGCCGCGTGCTCCTTATGTTGCTCGATCTGTCCAACTACTAAGAGCTCGACAACTACTCGTATCATGTACGCTTTCATGCTCTTCACGAGCACATTTCTCTCTTGTATCATGCTCTTACCAGGAATTCAAAATAAGTTGGCAGAGGTTCGCATTTTCAACAGAAAAAACGAAATTTCTAACTGTGGTGTTCAGAATAAATGGTTTTGCGAAGGCCTGAACGAGTATGCTGGTATAAGCTGTGCTCACGCCACCGGTTTCCAAGCTGTATATCGTGTTTGTGCTGCGACTGCTTCATTTTTCTTCTTGTTCATGCTGATAATGATTGGCGTAAAAGATTCAAAAGACGGCCGATCAGCAATACAAAATGGATTCTGGTTCTTCAAATATCTATTGCTAGGTCTACTGATTGTTGGGTTCTTCTTTATCCGAAGCGAGAGCCTAGCAACACGTATGTGTCGAAATTAATTAACTTCTATTAAGCTTTTTTTAGCCCTGATGTATCTCGGTTTGCTCGGAGGATTCACATTCATACTTATACAGCTGATTCTCATCATCGATTTCGCTCATGGATTAGCCGAAGCTTGGGTTGAATCGTACGAAGAAAGCAATTCTAATTATTGCTACGCTGGTCTTCTCGTCACAGTATTTGGAGGATTTGCGTTGGCTCTTGTATCAGTTATTATCATGTTCATTTTCTACACCAGTGGAGAAGGTTGTGGTCTTCCAAGATTCTTCATCATTTTCAACACCCTTCTTTGCGTTGGACTCACAGCTTTATCGTTGGCACCCGCTGTTCAAGAAGTTTCGCCACGATCTGGACTTGTTCAAGCCGTTATGATTACTGGTTACGTTATGTACTTGACATGGGCCGCTTTGATCAACAATCCTGACAAGCAATGTAATCCATCTCTCATTAGCATTTTCACTGGAAATTCTACTGATCCTTCGCATAAGGATAAAGAAGAGCACTATGGAATTCCCCTACCAGCGCAATCGATTGTTTCTCTATTCTTATGGTTCGCTTGTCTTTTATACGCATCCATCCGCAATTCTTCGAACTCTTCACTTGGAAAAATTACTGGAGGAGGAGGAAACAATTATGACGAGGCATTGCAATTAAGTTCGTCTAAAACTGGGGGTTCGTGCACGTCAATTTTTTTCCTTTTCTGTTGTTTTCTCTTGTTTCCCTTATGTTGTGTTTGTCTGTGTAATGACAGTAAAAATTGCACTGTAATTCCAATATTTTTTCAGCCGATGATGAGGAATCTCAAAGCTCACGCCGTGTGTACGATAACGAAGAAGAAGGAGTTGCTTACTCTTACAGTTTCTTCCATTTCATGTTCGCACTTGCATCGTTGTACGTTATGATGACTCTAACTTCGTGGTACAAGTAAGTTTTGAACAATTATTGAATTTGAATCAAATTTTTTTTCAGGCCTGACAACGACTTGTCTCATTTAAATTCGAATATGGCATCAGTTTGGGTGAAGATTGTTTCGTCTTGGGTTTGCGTTGCACTCTATTGTTGGACACTACTTGCTCCAGTTGTCTTCCCCGACAGAGATTTTTGAACCATTTTTTTTTGTAAAAACTGAACATTCTTTTCTTATCCCTGTGAACTTCAAACTCGTCATACGCTACTTATTCTAATCAGTTGTAAATATGCTCAAGTTGCCATTGAAACGTAGTTGTACATTTTTGATTCGCCCGTGCTCGAAATTATTCCGAAGTCTTTTTTCTTATAAAGCATCTTTTTAACCATTGTCTAGAATTATAATCTTCTCGTTTTCAACGAGGTTGTATATCTTATTTTTTTAGTTGTTCTATTAATTGTGCATATTATAAGTGTTTCAGAAAGTCAGTATGGATATCTCCAAGATGGATAGATACATGGCTCCTGTGAGCATTGCCAGTCTCCCACTCCTCACCATCTTCCTCTGTGGGTTTGGCCTCTTCCTACTTGCTGCGTTTACCATGCTCCAGGTACTGTTTCCTAGAAAACCTTGACTTATTTTCCAAAATAAATATGTTTAGGTTACTTCTACCAAGTACAATCGCAATTTGCCGAAGGAACTCTTCGTAGCTGCCACATCATCGATCTTCCTCGGCTTCGGATCAGTCTTTCTTCTCCTTTGGGTCGGGATTTACGTCTGAGCGTTTCATACAATTGAATTTCAAAACTTGGGGCAACTGTGATTTTCATTTAGATCAAAAATGTTTTATTAAATTAATTTATTCATTGTGGTTATAGCTTTTCGATTGTTGTATCCTCGGGCTCTCTAAAATCGTTCCATCTTTTAAATCGATTGCCAATGAAAACAATAAAGTATTTATTTGGGAACCCGTTTCACGGTGTGAACAGAATGTGCGAATGGGATGAAACACAAGAAAAAAAATACCCGAATGAAAAAAATTCAATGTTATCAATAATGAGAATTAGCTGGAGTCAGATGTTTTACAAAACTGTTGACACTCCAATCGGTTGTTGAATTGATTTTGATTTCCTCCACATTTCTGGACACCAAATGGATAACATTCCTGGGTGGCAACGTCAAAATAGTAACGAGTGAGAAGATCCATTTCAGAAGAATTGGCAGAAGTATCACAGAGGGCAGAATCTGAACATTAAGAACTTTGAGATCAGTCTTTTCCAATTATATTCCTTATCTATACCGTATATAGACTTTACGATATTCTTTTTAGTGTGAGAGGAAAACAGAGCCCACCCTAGGAGTATATTTTCTGTTGTGTTGTTTAACTTCTCCTAATATTTGTCCTGAGAGAAGGAAAACTATATCCAATAAATCACACATCAAGAGAGAAAGATCAGTTGGAGACTATGGTTGACTGGATGAGTTAAAGGTGGCCGGACAGGAAAGCCTCGTGGTGCAGAAAGTAGTGCAAATACGCAGTTTAACGTAAGATGTGGTACATGCACTAATTTGTCAGTTTACCACTTTTTGGAATAAGACAAAAATAATTGCCATCCGTGGGGTCGAACTTACACTCCACGCCAGTTTGGTACCGCGCGCACTACCGACTGCGCCACACGAGCGAAAATAAGAAATACCTATTACTGCCCTCATAAACTCGGCTGTTTTGTAACTTTGAACAGAGATGATATGACTACTTTTTGAATTGAAATTTGAGTTTAGTGTTCTTCATTTTTCAATTCTTCCAAAAATACTTTTTTGCTGTCCGGCCACCTTTAATGAAATTAATACAATTCGTATTGGATTTATTACTTATTTTGTATAGTTTTCATTTTGTATGAATATAAGAATAGAATACACTCTTAATACTCTTCAAATTTTGAGTGAAACAATCAGAATTCAGCAGATAGAATTCTGATAAATTCATGTCGAATCGGCGAAGTCGAGTAGGAGATCACCAACTGAATAAATCAGTTTGAGAAGGATTTTCACAGTACCTGGTGGCAAATAACAAATACTTGGATAAGTGACTGGAGAAGCAAACACTGGTGGATCTGGATATCTGGACTTGGCTTCAATAGTAGCCACTACCAGAAGAGTGACGACTGGTAAAATATGCATCTGAAAAATCAAGAAACATGAAACTTTTAACGTAACACAGAACACAAGAAATAATGGAAGATGAGCCGGTTGTTAAGAGAACATAGAGCGGAAATAGAGAAGGACAAACAGCAAATAATCAGACGGGAAGTTTATCAAGAGGTGGGATTTTTTCTTGATATACAAGAACAATTTGGCACAAGAAGAAGAAGAAGGATAGTGTGTAGGTTCGTCATAAATCCTTTCGTACTATACAATATTATTCTAGATTTGAGCAACTATTTGAGGAATAAGAACTGGTTCTACCCAATAGTTTTCAACAAATGTTTTGCTTGCTGCGACAAGGAATGTGTCAATACAGGAGCAAATGATCATCTTGAGAAATGTTGACAAACTTATTGATTCGCTACGGCAAAAAAAGATGGAAAAAACACTTGGATAAAAAAAAAGAGAATCTCTTGAGGAATTGAAATTATTAAAGTAATTGGCTTCGTTTCATTTCTGTCGAATATTCTCCTCGTGTCAAAAGGAAAACATGGTACTAACTTTGAAGCGACCTGTCGGCTGCTGCTGTCTACCTATTCGTAATTATCGCATTATTGTGGATTTTTCGGAGAGTGACCACCAATATACTAAGTAGGTTAGAAGGCGGTAATTTAAAGAATTGAATAAGATGACCGTTCGTCAAGGTAGTAGGTTTAAAGAAAAAAACGGAAAATGAAATAAAGAACAATCATTTTATCAGAAGAACATAAGGGAAAAAGGTTTTTGAACATTAAAGAAGAGGGAAAAAAGGAAATGAAGCCAATCAAGACGCACCTTTCTTCAATCTTTCTAACGCTTCTGCTGATTTCTCGTGACGAAGTCAAAGGGAAAAGTTAGAAAAAAATGAAGAGAATAAGAGAAAAAGCGATGAAGATCGGTACCTGATTGACTGCATTGTAATAATATTGCCATTAGTAAAACAAGGGAGATCTTAGTGTGAAACAAGGTCGATTCCAGTTTCGAGATACACTAATCATAGGGACTGATCTAGATAAAAAATATTCAAAAAATTATGCAGAAGTTGTAAGAAAAGATGGTGTCAAATATATACAATACTTTGACACAATTTAAGGAAAAAGCTTCAAAAAGGCCACAAAATTATGATTTGATATCTTTAGGCTTATTGAAAAGTACGGTGTGCTTGACTGAAAAAGGGATTTATTCCAAGAAAGGGTTGAAAAACAAGCCACTACATTACTCTCTTGTCAATTTTCATTGCCAGAGATGTTCAACAGAAATGACCTTGGCCAAAATTTAGGTGAGAATACGATCACATGTTTCCCATATCAATTAGATCTATTCCAAGATTTCCTTTCCTGCCACAACACCTCTCCTTTTTTGCGGTACGAGAAAAGTCTAAAGGAAAAACAGAAAAGGTTTCTAGAATGAAGAAAAAGGAGAAAAAGTAGAGTAAACTTCGGAAGTTCAAGGAAATCGAAAACAGTTTCCACAAAAAAAAAAAAAAAGAAAACGAAAGTAAAACGAATGATGACCGGGAACAGCAAAAAAAGAAGAAGAAAGGACATTTTTTCAGTTGTTTTTGTAGGTATTGTAGAAGACAATTTATGGAAGAAACGAGTTTCAGTGCTACGTACCTTATTCTTTTCTTTTTCTTTGTTTCTTTCTTGCATCTATGTTTCAGCATTCTCTTGTTTTAAAATTAGGCCAACAAAAGGGATTCGACAGCATTTTTTCACACTTAAAACCGCTGACATACGTGTTTCATTTGATCCGTTACATCTTAAAATCCGCCTCGACGATTAACGAAAACCGACGGACAAAGGACACAAACAATGGCAAATCGAAAAAGTTTCTGGTTTTAGTTTTGACGACTTCTGGCAGAAAAAAAGAAAACAATTTTCGAAAACGAAGTTGAAAATGTTCTAGTAGAATGAAGAAAATAGGGAAACGAACTAATCGAATTAGACATCCATTATCCGGAATTGGGCTTCATGTTCTGTAACTTTGCACTTAGGAAGAAAAGCTTTTAAATTGGGTGGAAAATTCGAAAATGGATCTTTGGAAATGGGAAGATTCTAATTTTATTTTTATTTCTTTTTCTTTTTGGCTTCATCTGACGAGGTCAGCATTGGATGTATTGAGTTTTGATTATGATTTTGTTTTTAATTCAAAATTTTCCAAAATTTGAAAATTTGCTCAATTTCACCAGAATTGTATTACCACAATCTCTGAAAAGGAAATAATTAGCGCATGATGAAGTTACTACAAAAGTATGAAGTTATTTGGAAACTTTTGAGAAAAACATTTGTTTCCAATCAGAAGAAGATCAGAATCAGAAGTTTGAAAATAAGATGTCAAGAGACTCTTACGATAGAACTTCAAAATCCTAGAGAAAAGAAGTAAAATTCAAAACTTCGAGTTCTTGACATTTCTTGATGATGTCAGTTTTTCCGGATATTCTCGAGAAAATTACAAGAACGAACAAGGACACAACGGTCAGATGCGGCATAGGAGAAAGTATGTTGCTGAGGCAATAATCTAGATCTTCATCTGAATATTATTAATAATAATACAATAATAATAGAAACGAGCGTTGCGCATAGACATCGAAAAGGTGAAAGTACAAATTGGAGGGGCATAGTGACCGGACAAAAAAGTCATGTTGGATAGATTTGAATTGGCGGTCAAACATGTTGTTTCGGATGAATTGAATGGCTCGTGGCGGGCATCAGGGGTGGCCGGATACTGTCTTTTTCTGCTTTCACACGAATGCTTTTCACCGGTTATCTGATTGAAAAAGGACACGTCTTCGTGAATGAGAAGAAGAGACGCAGAGGGTGGTCCATGATGAACACTGACTTTTACGTTTTCTATTTTGAAAGAAATGAATTCTTACTAATCTTAGGATTAATCGACAGAAAGAGTGTGTTTCGGTTGGATTGTTGAAGCGGATAATTGTCAACTGGTTATTTAGAGAAACGTAACGAAATAACAAAAGGTTTTCCAATTATAATCAGAAGTCCAGAAACATGAAGCAGCATTTCGACATAATCACATAAGAAATGAAAAGTTGATCGGAAGTTTCATGGGAAACAACACTTCGACGACCTAACGCCTGTTTGCACATCTCATTTCGCCGGCGAGCTGGCCAACCTTCTTTCCTCCGAAGCTTTGTTGTGTTTTCTTTGAGGCTTCTCGTGTTCTTTGCGGATTATCATCAGTCGTTTTGTGAACAAAAAATAACTTTCCATGCCGGGAATCGAACCCGACTCGCGTGAGTGACAACTACGAACCCTAACCATTGCAATAGACCACATGGGAGTTCAAAATCATGGGTTCAATGAATCGACAGATGTATAGGGGAATGAGAGGAAAAAAGTGAAGACTAGGAAGAGGAAGAAGATTTTCGTAAGAGGAGTAAGGTAAGAACAAATGAGAAAATACGAGGATCTTATGAACAAAAAAAAAAGAAAAAGGGAACAATTTTAATACATTCAAACGTTCAGGTAACATCATCAGCTGATACGTTCACTTATCATCAACTAAGATCTGGCCGTGAACATCCATAAACTATAATTATGTCATATCTTGTAATGGCATTCTTCATTCTGATGAAGAAAGCCAGATAGCAGATGTAATTACGTTCTTTTAGACTGTTGAGATAATCGTGGCAAAGTAAGGTGAATAGACTGTGGTTCATTTTCAAATATGATGGATAAATTGGTTCGTATTGTTCTGATAACTTCTCTATAGACGATATAAAAAGAGGTGCAAAGGGGTTTCACACGGAAGGGCTCTCATAACAAAATGAACCCTCCTTCTTCCTCTCTCTGAGTTGACACCGACGAGCACTGTTTGATGGGATGAAAGCGAGATAGTGAATGGAGCCAGGAGAAGGTGCGCGAGCGGGAGCGAATAAATAGAACACATACATTTAGGTGCGGCGTCTATACGGTGTGAACTTGTGAACAGGCGAGAAAAAAGGAGAAGCATAATAGAAAGAAGTTAGTGAATGGGTATTAATATATATGCATCATCGTCGTAAAATAGAGACAAGTGGAGATGGCGGTCAGAAATATTGAAATTTTATATTGTAGCCTGAAGGGACAGCCGGTGGAAAGAATTCAGATTTGGTTGAAGATTCTGGAAAAACAAATACAAAAACGGAAACGATGAGGTCTTTTGGACGAAAGTGAGAGAAGCTTCCCGAATTGCCCTTCCTCGTTTATTACTGCAATTATAACTTCTGTTGTGTTGGCACCATAAACGGAAGAGCCATTGTCATTTTGCCCATTATTTTCTTTCAACTGTGCCTGCTTCTGTTTCTATTGTTCATTTCCCCGTTTCCCGGGGAAGCAAAGAATTTCTGAATAGAACAAGAAAAAGAGAAGAGCCATATTGGGAAAGGAACATTCCATGTACATTCCATTGCAAAAAAAAGATCACATGAGAAGAAAAGAAATCGAGTATTGATATCTTCTTTCTAGGATCAATTTGCATTCATGAAAACAGAAACAAAAGAACGTCGGAATAAAATGTTCGAATTTAGGTTTTCCCATCTGGTTTTCCCGAATTGACACTCCGAAGTCATTCATTTTTTCTCCCGGATAAGTTTGCGTCTTTTTGTATCAATTCCTGAGTTCTGAGTAGTACTTTGGAGCAAAGAATACCTGAATGGAAGCAGAAAAAACAGCCATATTTTGAAACAAGTGACGCAACAAATTGCATTTAGGCACCGGGTTGAGATTGTTTAGGATGGCCAGAAGGTGGAACCATCAGAATGACCAGTTACTCGTTTTTCAACTCCCATGTTTCGAAGAATCCAATACTTTTTTCAATGCATCATAGAGATAAAGTTTATCTAATTTGTTTTATATTTTTGATATAGAAGAATTGTATACCTGAGATTTTACTAATTGAAAATCTCAAGAATTGTGCAAATTGCTTCCATGATTTTATCAATTTTTGTGAAACTATGTTTCTGACCTTCAGGCAGTTCAATTTTCTGGAACAAAAAGAATAAAAACGACTTCAATACTTCAATATTACAATGAACACTAGGATATTCAAAAATAAAACTATTTATTTCTAAATTCTTCGTATCAGATATGAACGGTTTTCTGAATATCAATCTTGACCAAACTACAAGGCGAGTTTATAATGTGATCTATGAAACTGGACAGCATCTTTACAAACCTCAGTAACCTAATTTCAGTTCAGTTCACTGGTCTCTTTTTCTTTTGTTGCATAAAATACTACGATATTCTTTTTTTTCCAATTTGAGCTATGAACTCCGGGATTCCGAAATCTTTTCCTTTCCCTCCGTGATCTTGTTTTATCACCCATCTTTTTGCACATCCATTTCATTTTCTCTCGCCCCAATTGGCAAATGCTTCTCCTTTTTCTCCACGAAAAACCGAAGAAATGAAAGATTTTATTGGGCAAGAAGCAGAAGAAAAAGCTAGCCGGACACATTCTCGCACACGTGTTTACCCGTCAAACCTTCTCCTGGATCCTTTCGTCTTTTTCATCTGTGAGCCTTCATCTTGCCACGTCATTGCTCTCTATCTCTTTTCTTTTTTTTTGTTAGGTGACTCGTACTAAAAGATCCGCGAAAAACCTACACTATCCATTATTATTATGATTATGATTGTTATTATTTTTGAGAGACACAGAAAGAGGGAGTCGTCTGCATCTGCTTCTTCTTCTTCTTCTTTTCTTCCTTCTTTTACTTCTTCTTCTTGGCTTTTTCATCCAACTTCATCTTCCGAAGAAGCTTTTAACTTTCACACGTGAGGACACTCCAACTAATGAAATTAGAAGACGACGGGTGCAAGGAAGGCCCAAAAGGTGAATACTCATGTTCTTATGATATTTCCATTGGAAGAACGTGCTCCTCTTTTGGAGGTTTTCCCATCAAAACTACGATGTACCAGGTAAGAGAGCATGGGTTCAAGATCTTGCTGAACGAAAAATAGTGCAAAAGGCTTTTCTTTTCTGTATTCGGCTGGAACACAGCCATTCTATGTGGTCATTTGGGTTGAAAGAGTTCCCTTGGATGAACATTTCATTTTCAGACCCTTTGAGTGAGAGCACGTATTCATTCGTTATTTCATTTCAGTCCTTGTTAATCGGTTTCTTAATTCCTTTCCCTGCTTTTGCCACCACGTTAGTCCATTAAATAAAGCCAATTAGGTTTTCCCGCTAAGCTCTTGTTTAGAACGATACAAGGAAGTGAAATAGTAATAGGCAAACAAACAAAAGAAAACAGGCGGATCAACCCACAAACCAATAATGCCTAAAAGAATTAAGATTGAGAATCTTGGATTCAGAGAAGGCTAAGTCCACAGAATACTGGTTTCTATCATTCTCCAGATTTTCTGAAACAGAAATGAGTTCTTTCGAAGAAGATTTTGTATTTTACAGAAATTTAGAAATGAATGAGTTGTAGATATAGTCGGTAAACTTTTACATTTCTAGTTTGTTTCAACGAACTCTTACACGAAATGAAAACTTTACTCTATTGAAAAACTTATCTTTAAAGTGTCGATAAGTTAAATGAATAAATTGAGTAGGAATGCCCTTTTCAGAACAGACTGACTAAAAAAATAAATTATTGCCGACAAATGTGTTTATTTGATTGGATTACCCACAAGTATAAATGCCAAAAAGGGACACCCAATCAAATTCATTCCCGTTTTGACCTACGGACGAAAAGCTTCAGTTGTGATTTAGATAACTTCAGTGAGAGTCTTTTCAAATAAAATAAAGTTGCTCATCGAAGATATTATTCAAGTAATGATCTTGTTACACCTAGACATACGTCTCTTTTGAGTATATTCTAATTTTTCGTGTACTCGTCATTATACTTGAAATAAAACGAAGGTAATCAGAATCATCATCTGGGTAGGCGGCTCTTTCTCTCACTCTTTTTTCGCATTAAATTTAACGACATTGTCGTCTTTTTTCGTTTTCTAAAAGCCGAAGAAGCCGTATTGTTTCTCATTTAAACATTAGTTTTTGAGAAAAGAAGAATCTTTTACGTGTTTAATTTGATTTCTGGCTCCCGCTCTTGAAAAGTGTCAAATTTCTGGAGCTGTCACAAATTTCTCAAAATACTCGTCTCGTTCCCAATACGTTTTTCTTTTCTTTTGACGTTGTACTTTGATGATGAAGACATTCGTCGACAGCATACCAATTCAAGCGTCTCTTTTGGTTTTCTTCAAAAAAGTTTTCGTCAAGAACCATTGATGCTTGTCCCTCTGCGTCAGCCCATCTGAAACTGAAAAACACTCCATAACAATGCTCCATTATGAGCAATAAGTCCCGCCTCTAAAACGTCCTTTTGGACCCTTAATAGTGAATAAACTGAAAAGGACGCCCATTTCCATATTTTCAATGAATAAATTGTCATCATTGTAATAATAATAATAATGACCTATCCGTTTTTCTAGGTACCTTCTTCACCCACTTAATTTTAAAATGATCCGTCCGATCGTGCTGTTGCTTCTTCTGGTTGCTCTCGCCTCAGCATCCTACTCTCGTTTCGGAAGCAACAAAGTTGCCAAGTGAGTTAATGAAAAACTAATGATTGATATAGTTAAAAAAATTAAAGTAGTATTTTACCGATGATCCAACCTTTGTAAAAAAGAAAGATATCCGTATTCGAAATAAAACGAACAAGAAATATAATTCTTGTAAACTTTTATGAAAAACTAAATATTTCTTGAAAAAGCCTCTAAAATGGAAACTTCAGACAAGAAGAGGTCCATCCAAGCATCAATGACCAAATAATGAAAGGCTCGCATCATCGCTATTATGGCCGATTCAGGTTGGGGTTATCATTTCGTTTCGAAACGAATCACTTGATAATAATCATTATAGGGACGGCTCGGACGACGTGCTGAATCGGTATTTCAATCGACTGTAGCATGGTTGTGAACCTTCCCCTCTCCTCAATTGAATCATTCCAATCAACTGAAAACAAATCACTTCTAAACTGACGACTCAAAGCTGAACAAAACAATTAACTTCTTACATTTCTTCTCTTCCCCCCAAACACTTCCACATTTTTAATTATTTCACTCTGTCCACCCTGTTGATAAACCATGTTTGACACAAACTCTGTTTATTGAATATGATCGAAAACAGTCCGAGTTTGTGTGACTGATAAGAGGGACACGGTTGTGATAAGGTTTTCGAAACGAAGTTGCTCGCCATTGGTCTTCCATTTCACACCGAGAGATGGCCGTCAGGAGGCCTATTCTACTTTTGTTCCTTTTTGTTGCGGTAAGTTAACTATGATGAAACGAAGTGTTGCTTTTGTTCTGAGAGACATATAAACTTATTCATTTAGTGAGTATTTAAGTAGTGTATGATATATTTTTCTTGTTCTAATAGATTAGTTTTGGTTTGCATCATCATACAGAAAAGTGGTATGGATAGAATTAAATAATGTTGTTAGTTTCTTGGAGATGAGGAAATTTTGTATCGAAATGAAGCTGTAGTTTGGTGTCTTTCTTTTTAGTAATTAAACTCCACTAAACTCTTCATTTATCCACAATAAACATCAACTGGTCAGTAATTACGAACATTTATTTCATGACCTACTACTTATACATCCTATTGTTTTTATGCATTAAAGAACGTCATTGAAATTCTACTCACGGTTCTCTTTACAATTTGAATGATGAATTGTGTAATTGATCTTGTGAACACTTCATTTCGACTACAAACTACATAGGTAAATCACAAAACTTCTGAATCCACATGATAAATGACGACTGTTATCAGTGAAACAGCACTAATCTGTTCACAAGTTTCCCAATTTTTTCAACGAAACACAAGCCACAACATGTACTCTTACAGGTCGCATTGGCCGGCAATTACAACCGTCATCACAGGTAAGAGGCACGGTTTTTGTTTACGTTTTGGACAAAAATCATATCAGAGCTTTTTTGATGAATGATAAGAGAGAAGATTCTGGAAACATCAGAGAGTAAGGTCAAAGTACGCTTGCATTACAGAGAGAAACGAGACAATGATCTTCATGATTGGTTGACCGCTGAGCAAAAAGAAGAGCTGAAGGACATTAAGCAAGGGACTCCAGAATTCAAGAAGAAAGTTGGAGAATTCTACAATGCATTGTCAGCTGAAAAGAGAGAAGAATGGGATAAATTCTACAGGACTCACTGCTTTGAGTGGACTGCTAAAGCTCAGAATGCGGACGAGGAAACTGAATTCCAGAAGAATGTAGCTGACAACGACGTGGAGAAAGTAAAAGCAAGAATCGGAGAGTTGAAGAAAGATTTGGATGAAGAGAAAAGGAAGAATGTTGAAATGTGGGAACAGGACTGTTATGAACTTTTGAAGCCAAAGAGAACGAGACGAGAAATCGAAGCTGCCTTCCAAGACTTCGTTAAATGGATGACTCCAGAACAACTTGGAGATATTAATGAGCTCAAAACTGCTGGAAAAGATAGCGAAGTTCAAGCCAAAGTTAAGGAATTCTTTGGACAATTGCCAGCTGACCAACAGGCCACTTTGAAGGAAGAGTTCAAAGGAAAGTGTAAGGTCTACTTCACACCTTTGATGACTGCTGAAGAACTTGACAAAATCAAGACATTGAAAGGAGATAAGGAAGCTGCTGGCGCTCTCGTGAAAGGAGTTGTTGACAGACAAACCGGAGATGTCAAAGCTGTTGCTGAGAAGATGCTCGGAGTTTGCGCAGAAGTATACAAAGAGTCGAGCCGTAAAAGAAGAGAAATTGAATCTGCTTTCCAAGACTTCGTTAAATGGATGACTCCAGAACAACTAGGAGACATCAATGCTCTTAAAACGGCTGGAAAAGATAGCGAGGTTCAAGCCAAAGTCAAGGAATTCTTTGGACAATTGCCAGCTGACCAACAAGCCACCTTGAAGGAGGAATTCAAAGGAAAATGCAAAGTCTACTTCACACCTTTGATGACTGCTGAAGAACTTGACAAAATCAAGACATTGAAAGGAGATAAGGAAGCTGCAGGTGCTCTCGTGAAAGGAGTTGTTGACAGACAAACCGGAGACGTGAAAGCCATTGCTGAGAAAATGCTCTCGGTAGGTTGAAAAACTTAAGTTTCCTGAAGAATACATATTATTGCAGGTCTGTGGAGAAGTATACAAGGATTCATCACGTAGACGCCGTGAAATCGAGCCAGCATTCCAAGATTTTGTCAAGTGGATGACTCCAGAACAACTCGGAGACATCAATGCTCTTAAAGCTGCAGGAAAAGAAAGTGAAGTTCAAGAGAAAGTGAAAGAGTTCTTTGGACAACTTCCAGCTGAACAACAAACTTCATTGAAAGAGGAATTCAAAGGAAAGTGCAGAGTGTACTTCACTCCACTCATGACTTCTGAAGAACTTGAGAAAATCAAAACTTTGAAGGCTGACAAGGAAGCTGCTGGAGCACTTATGAAGACTGTTGTTGATAGACAAGAAGGAGAAGTCAAGTCTGTCGCTGAAAAGATGCTCGGAGTTTGCGGAGAAGTATACAAACAATCTAGCCGTAAGCGCAGAGAAATTGAAGCTGCTTTCCAAGATTTCGTCAAATGGATGACTCCAGAACAACTTGGAGAAGTTGAATCATTGAAGGCTGCTGGAAAAGAAGGACCAGAACTTCAGGCTAAAGTCACTGAATTTTTCGGAAAGCTTCCAGCTGACCAACAAAAAACTCTGAAAGAAGAGTTCAAAGGAAAGTGCAAAGTTTATTTCACTCCACTGATGACTTCTGAGGAACTTGAAAAGATCAAAACACTGAAGGGAGATAAAGAAGCTGCGGGAGCTCTTGTGAAGGGAGTTGTGGACAGACAAATTGGAGAAGTCAAAACTATTTCCGAGAAGATGCTTGCTGTGAGTTATCATCATCGTTAACTTTTATTCGAGCATTTTATTACAGGTTTGCGGAGAAGTTTACAAGGATTCTACTCGTAGACGTCGTGAGATTGAGCCAGCATTCCAAGACTTTGTGAAATGGATGACTCCAGAACAACTTGGAGATATTACTGCATTGAAGACTGCCGGAAAAGACAGTGAAGTTCAAGAGAAAGTGAAAGAATACTTTGCCAAGCTCCCAGCTGAACAACAAGCAACTCTCACCGAACAATTCAAGGGATCATGCAAAACCTACTTCAGTCCATTGATGACATCTGATGAATCCGAAAAGATCAAAGGATTCGTTGCATCGGGAGACAAAGAAGCCGCTAAGAATCTCGTGAAAGAAGTTGTTGAAAGACAAACTGGTGAAGTGAAGAACATTGCTGATAAGATGTTTGGAGTAAGAAAAAGTTCGCAAGCTTGGCAACAATATTTAATTTTCAGATTTGTGGAGAAGTGTTCAAAGAGAGCAAGTCTAAAAGAGATGTTGCTGCTAAGATCGAAAAACATTTGAGTTGGTTGCAACCTGCAGAAAAAGAAGAAATATTGAAAATGTCCAAGGAAGGAAAAAGTAAGGAAGACATCAAGAAACGTCTTCTGGAAATTGTTGAAGCCAAGGAGAAAGATTCTGATGAGAAGGCGAAGACTGTGAAGTTGTGCTACGCTTGGATGGATGATGTGGCTTCAAAGGAAGAGATTGAGAGCCTCCATAAGTTGCATCACGTGGATCACGGAGCATGCAAGAAGAAGGTTCGTGAGTTCATCGGAAGACTTCCAGAAGAGAAACAACAAGCTGTGGAGGCATCGTTGCCATTCTGTGAGAAGCTATGGTATGGAGATCATGCTTCCCATGGAGGTCATGAAGGTCATGAAGGACATGGTGATCATTCTGGACATCATCATCATAGAAGAAGACGTCATTTGGCTGTCATCGAGAAATATCTAGAATGGATGGATGCATCTCAAAAGAAATCAATTGAAGAATTGGAATCATCTGGAGCTGACTTTGGTGTGATTTCTGACAAGATCACAGAGTTCTTCCATCTTCTTCCAGCTGAGAAACAGACTGATCTCAAGGATAAATTCCAACATCAATGCATGATCTGGGCAAAGGAAGTTTCAAAGCCATTGGAATGGGAAGAGATCAAAAAACATCATGCTGCTCAGGATTATACGGCTTTGAAGGAGAAACTCGTGGAATTGGAAGAAAGACTCACTGAAAACCAGAAACACACAATCGAACATGTCAGAGGAACGTGCTATAAACTGTGGGGAATCAAGAATGTTGCTAGAAGAGTTCGTGTTCCACACTCAGAAGATTCATTCAAAGAGAAAGCAGAAAAGTATTTGGATTGGATGAATGAAGAACAATTGACAGAACTTAAAAGATTGAAGAGCGAAGGAAAGAAATCCGAAGTGATGAAAGCTATTCTCAAGTATTTCGATGAAACCACCGGAGAAGTTCATGAGAAGGCAGAAGGAAAACTGAAAGAAGCTTGCAGAGAATATTCAGTGAAAGCTTTTGGAGAAGAGAAAGTTGCCGAGTTCAAGAAATTGAATGAACGAAAAGCCGATAAGTCTGAAATGAATGAGTTGGCTGACAAGTATATTTCTGAAATTGAAGACGAGAAGAAAAAGGAATTCGCACAAGCGGTTATTTCTGAATATTTCTGGATGAAAAGTAATAATTTCATTTCAGGTGGTCACCGGATGCAAGCACGTTTACTCGTCAAGTCGCTCTCGTCGTGACCTCATCGCTCGCGAGGTGGCTGAATATCTTCAAAGTCCATACTAATTAGATAAAATCAATTTTTATGTTTATATGATGAATATACAATAAATTAATCAAGTCTAAAATAATTTCATTCAAAATAAAGGACTAATGAGTCGAATTATTACACAGAAAATATGAAATGAAACGATGCCCACGCTCTGAGCGAATTGTGTTGGTGGACGCAACAAGCGAAAGTAAGAAAACCCGAGAAGCGAGATAAAACGGATGGTTATATTATAATGTACACATTGAGTTAGCCAGATACTGCTAGAAGGTGGGTTGCGCCTGAAAAAATATTACAACCATTTATTTCACTTTGAAAATGAAAAAAAAAACCAACTCTTTTCTTTCCGTATTCTTTCGGTCGCCATTGTAATGCAGCTGGGTTAATACGCGTTTTTTTCTTCGATGCTTCTATCCTTTTTTCATAAACTTGTCTCTTCTCATCACTTATCACAATAACGTACTGCCCTTTGTAATACTTGTACAGGTCGAGCTGTTGTAATGTTGAAACAACGTCTTCTCTCTTGATTGACGTACTCATTGAAATGTCTTGAACGGTGATATCTTCGTTCGGGTGGCGTCTTTTAAATGCGAACAATTCTTTCATGATAGCCATCGACCAGTAGGATCGGTATGAGAGAAGACCCAAATCGGACAGTGGTTTTTCAGGTGACCCAGTTTTCTGCTCGATCTTCGACAGCTCATAGCTGAATTCAATAAGTAAACTTCCATATCCCTTCTTCTGAAATGGGGGCAACACTAAAATGCAAGCCACATTGTATTCATCCGCAGATTCTTTTTCTTTCGAGAAGTATCCAACAATGTGATGACCTTTTTCGTCTTCCTCGGTGAGTACGTAAAAAAGAAATGGATCGGTATCATAATAAAGTGTCTTGTGGTCGAGGAATAGTTTGGCAAGAAGACATAGATTCTGTGCATAACTCTTGTTTTTTCGTCCATCTATCTCGAAGAATGACAGTTTATCCTGACAGTAGATTTGATTTCCAGGGGGGTGACAGAGAGCGCATTTTTCCTGGAAAAGCGAACACTTTTCGAGTATTTTGGGTGTACTTAGCAAAGTTTAGCCTGTATATGTACTTGAGTAAGATTTCAAAATTATTAATAGGAATTAAAACTAACCATATGTCGCCGCAGACAGGTTTTTGACTTGAGATACTTGAGACAGAATTCACAGATATAAATGCAGTCAAGGCTCGTCAATTGCTGTGGGTACGGTGAAAAATACCAAGGCTGAATTCGTGATCTCCCCAATTCTATACACTCGACGTTTCTGATTCTGGTCATGGCGTCTTCACTGTGTCCAACCATAGACATTGATCCACGAAGACTTGGTGCTGATCCGCTATTTACTGTTGGAATCGCTGTTTGGTCGGAAGGTTCTACTTTGATTTCATCCATCGGTAGTAAAGGTATCTTCCTTTTTCTTCCAGTCTTTTTTCCTTCGGTCTCATTCGGATCACGGCTGAAAACAGATGAATTGGTTTGAGAAATATTAATTTCTATACCTCTCTTCTTTCAAATGAGCTCCTTTCTTTCCTCCTTTTTGGGGCATTAAAAGTGTTGAAATATCAAGCATATCGGCCTGTACCCATTCGTCGAGCCTTCTATTGCAGTCAACGTAATGCACATAGAACTTCATCGAGCCGTTTGGTGCTCGGCATCTCGAAATAATCTCAGCTTGCCCTGAAAATCAACAAAGCATATTGTAGTTCGATGAAGTTACAGTTCAAAACCTACTCCACTCGTTTTGCGAAGCCATTTTGACATTTAACCGGCATCCTTCAATAACTTTTTCATATAAATTAGGAGCAACTCCATTTGCCTTCGGTATTTCATTGTTTTCTTCTTCTATAATTTCCGACTTGGGCTCCGTCATGCTAAAAAATCTGAAAACAGATAACAATTGGACCACACTGAACAATGAGCTTGAATTTTACATAGTAAAGAAACAGTTTTATACTATCAGCTTTTCTTAATATATTCTCTACGAAATTTTCTTTTTTTTTCGAAAAATTCACGAGAAACATTCACAAAAATTGCGAAATTATTTTTAAAAATTGGAAAAAATCAGCGCGGACTAGTTTCCTTCAAAACCATGCAGAAAGACGGCCGCGCGTGACCAAAACGGCGGCTGTTTAAACGAGAGGTTTTGATTTTTGACGTAAGTATATGGGTTTTTGAAGTTTCATTAAAAATAAATTATTCAAGAATGTAATAGTAAGAAAAATCCACATGCATTTTCTCAAGGATTCAAATAGAAAAAGGTACATATTAATTTTACCAAATACTTGTATAGATTTGAAGATTCAAATTTCCAAAGCAGAAAACTGTCGAAGGTTATTTTTCAGAATGTTGCTAGAATTCAATACACTTACCCATCCGATTAGTTCTTTTTTTTTTCAGACCATCTCCTCTTTTTTTCAGTCAAGCTTATTTTATTGTAAAACCATTAGCTACAAAAAGCACAAAGTATAAGAGTTCAATAAGAAGAGAAACCAAGTACCGTGAAAAAAAAGAAGAAGCAAATGACATGAAAAGAAGAGAGATTCGAGAGACGAAGAGTTAAAAAGAACGAACCGGATGAACACATCACATCAAAACACCTGTTCGACAAGATTGATAAGCGAGCCTCATTCTTCTTCTTCTTTTTCTTCTTTTTCCTCTTATTTTCACTTGTTCTCTTTCATTTTTCCTCGGATCATTTCCTCGTTTCCCTTCATAATCGTATCATAATATTCGACCTTCTTCTTCTTCTTTTTCTCCTTTGATATCTTCCCATCATCATTCTCTTTTTCAATCACAAAAGTAATTGATCTTTGTTTGTTTCAGGTTCATCGTCTCCTATTTCTACTCTTTTCGTTTTCATTTAGGAGACTGACCCAGTTGGGAGGAAAAAACGGACACTTCATCATTGAAAAATGTCGTTTTCCATCCTACTTTTTATTGTATTTCTAATACCACAATATAGTTTTATTCATTCCCCAATTACTGAAAAAGATCTAGTATTATTCCGTTTAAATTTGATAACACGTCTCGATCAATGTACATTATGGAGGCTGAGGACACCCAAAAATGTCTCTCGAACATTGGAACACTTTTTACTGAATTCAATGTTCGAAGAATTCCGAGAAGCTGCTCTCCATTTGGCTGTAGATGAATATCCAGAAAGTGTGGATTGTCTTGATTCCTGTTCTGATGATATTCATAAATACAAAGAGTACATGAAAATAGGATTGCTAACCAAGAAGAGTAGTATCGGAGAACTTCTGGACGATGAACAGATACATCACCTTCATATGCTTTTGGAAAAGACAAAACGTGTAGATTTAGTCGAAAAAGGGGTAAGTTTGTTCTTCAAACAATATATATTCGAAATAAAAAACTTTTAGCTTCATCAACATCTTCATGGAATGTCTGAAAAACGACGTCAGGAGCTTCTAACCGAGTTTTTCGAGTCGAAACCACTCCGATTTCGTCGTTCGACGGTTAGTCGGAAGATTGCTCGCGAGCCGACCCCATTAACCCCTGACATGCTTATGTGGCAAACTCAGCGCCATAAAAATTTGGTAACAAAAACGAAACAATCAAAAGGGTCACAATGGGATGTGATGAATACTATTGGAGACCAATATTATTCTCTGAGAAAATCAATTCGTCTTCAATACGATCCGTAGGCCCTTTCAAATCTTATATTGTTTGATTAAACTTGTTTTTCAGGAAGTTCATCAAGTACTGTAACGAAAGTCTTATTTCAATCATTGGAAATGATAGTTTTACTGAGTTAGAAGAAATGGTAACTGATAGTGAACAAGTTGAGCATATCTGGAATAAGTATACTCAAATTGTTGGATATTTGAAAAACGAGGAAGATCAATTGACTGCAGGTAGGTTTTTGAAATCCTTGTAACCAAAAAAAATAATCATACTACTCTCAGAACACTATGGTCAGTTCTGTCGCAAGATATATCGTCTTTTACCAATTGAACAAGTTGATTTGATGTCTTGGTTGAGCCCTTCTCAGAGATTCCGAATCGGAGAAATGATTCAAGATCCGCAAGTAAAGGATTCTGAAGTGTATGAGAAGGTATTTGTTTGACGTCAGCTTTCCCACATTATTCCTCTTTTTTTGTCAGCTTTACGAGTTTTTCAATAAAGCAAGTGGAGATGCGAAAGACCAAGCGGACGAGGTCATCACTCTTGGCTGTCGAAAGTTTATCGCCCATCATTTGGGAGACCAATTGGCTGAGGTGAATGATTGGAATTCGGAAGGGACAAGGGGAGGAAGGGGGTGAAAGAATGAAGATGCACTCATTTAAACCACGATTTTTGCAGGATATTGAAGATTTGAGAGTGGCTGGTGGTGCCGGAAGTAGTCATCGCACAGCAGCACTTTTGTTCACAAAACATTCTGAGATAGCTGCAGCTGGAGCATTGGCCCATCAAAAAAGAATTGAGTAAGTTAATTGAAATGGAATTGAACAATTGTGGGGTCTAACGATTGGGAAGAGTCGAAATCGATAAAATAGTTGAATACATTTTTCAGGGAATCATTATCAATTTGCAAACGCATATACCTGGACTACGATGGAACATGCTACTGTAATGGAAGATCAGATATTTGTGACGAGAAAACTCATGTCTGTCAAAACTGCACGGGCGGTACAATTGGTTTTCAGTGTGAAAAGTGTCCGGATGATCTTCAATTAGATACAAATGGAACATGCATTACGAATTCTGATCGTAAATGCTTTTGTAATGAACACGCAACGGAATGCATCGATGGAATATGTCAGGATTGTCAAAGCAATACAATTGGAGATCAATGTGAACTCTGTGATGTTGGATACTATGGAGATCCGACACAAGGCAAAACTTGTACAAAATGTCCTTGTCCGTAAGTATATTCATTTTATCGATTCACAAATGACGTCCCAATTGTAGGAAGAATGGAGAGTGCTCTTATAATACGGTTACAAATAGAATCGAGTGTAGTGACTGTCCAAAAGGACATATCGGAGAAAGGTGCGAAGAAAATGAAGATTCATATCAACCATTCACAACGGAAGCTTCAACGATCACTATGGTCGACAATCAATTATAACGTGTTTTCAACTTTTAGTAATTATGTTTTGCCACATGACAGCCTTGTACACTTGCCAGTATCTCAATCGGATAAAGTAGAAAATTTTAAAAATTGAAGGGTTTTAGATTTTATATAAGAGATCATTTATTTCATGAGGAAAGCGCCTCAAATGAAAAAAAAACACATTTTGAAACTTTGATTAAATTGATTATTTTTAGATGAAACTTTATTGAGCCTTAGTATCAAAACTTGGTCCGTCTACCATTGCGTACCAATCATCTGTAGTTGTCGAAATCAGTTTATATAGTCCTCCGAGTTGTAGTTCTTCCTCAAAAACGTCGATTCCTCTTTGAATTGATGGAAGTAGCAACATATTCTGTGCAAATCGGAAACAAAAGTCCTCAGATGATTTTGAATCACACAACTCTTTGCAGACAGCATTCAGCTCTCGAAACAACTCTTGTCTTGCCTTTTGACAAAATTGAATGCATTCATCTGATTGACCGTCTAATCCTACGTCAAATAGACATATAGCACAAAGAAGTAGAAACTCGTGGATTGAGAGTTTAGCATCAATGACAGGATCCACCAATGTATTCCGAAAGTCTGTCCAATACGGTGAAAATATTCTGAAATATATCTTCTCGTGTGACAAACATACCAAAGATCAAACCTCGAAACTTCATCTAAACTGAAAGATGGCGGAGTCCCTAAATGACGAGTGTAGTATACTCCAACTTCATCAACAATGTCTCCTGTCGGCAGGTGATATGTATCTGGTTTCCCTTAAATTTTCTTACTTCTTCATTGGAGTTTGTGCTTGTAAAATACCTAATAACACCGCTAGAAATGCTGGTTCAAACACCGTCCACTTTAAATAAAAGTTCCGAAATAGAAGTTTTTGTTGAGAAGGTTCCAAATGTTGAGAGAGTTCAGGGAATGTATTATTAATCCAATCGGCTGCAAGTTTCACATCTTTTCGGAATATTGTTAATGCTTCCGCATGGTGCAGAGATCTTGTTGCTCGACGTTTCGGGAAAATTCGTTTTCTCAATTTGAGCATTTCAGTGAAATGAAGATGTAGAGATTTCAAACGCATATTATTGTAATCATAAGTTGAGGAAGATTGAAGTTCCATTGGAAGAACATTGACTTTTGAATAGCAAGCAGGTACCAATGATTTCTCAGCTGCTTCTTCTCTTCTTGTCATTTTTTCATTGTCATGTTTGTCCCGTTTGCTCTGTACATCTGTAGAAACATCAGGCCCAACTTCGAAAGATCAACTCGACTGAAACTCACTAGACACCTGCATTCCAATTTGCAAACACTTTTCCATTCGACACGCTTTACATTGTCTAACTTCTCGTTCACCTGCAAAATGTTATTAAGAAAAGTGGAAATATATTGACGAATATTGAATTACTGGTGATTTCACATGTGCCACCTCGATCACATTTTGCCGGAAACCGGGAAAAAACACGCCGTCTGAAGAAAGCAGCACATGCTCTGAAAATATAATTATGGTTCGATGGAATCTTATATGACAGAAATCATTTTGATGAAGGAAACAAAGTATTGTATCGGATCTTTCTAGTTCGTTAAGGTTTGAGAAACAATTGAAGATATCGGATATCAGACGGTGATCCAAATTCCTTTTATACAACGGCATCTTCTAAAAAATGTACTAAAAGAGTAGTGAACTGATTTGAACTTCAGCGCCTTATCGTCACAATTCATGTTTCATCACCGTTAACAAAGTTGCACAGTGTATTTCTATCAAATTCGTGGCTTTCGGCGTGATTTTTCATGAAGTCGTGTTCTCTGATAAGAAATCGTCCAGCATTTGAAATAACCTTTTCAGTTTGAAATTTGGAAAATCTTTCTATCAACACATATTTTTAGGAAAAGTTCAAGTTTTGTTTTAATAAATTGATCTGAATGATCTCGTCGCAGAAGTGAGTCATAACTGGAATCTGGTTTTTCAAAAAAACTACTTTGTTGAAAAAACAAATGACGTAGAGTTTCCCAAAATCAGATTTGAAAAACTCTGAAAAACTTAAAAAGAGAATTGGAAATTTGAAACTGATGTTATATACTATTCGTTGTTGATTCCTTAAGTTCATTCGACAGTATTCTTCAAAACAAGGACATCAAAAAGTTGTTCCTTCATAATAAACACTTTCACTCTGATGAGATCAAAAGATGATTTACCGAAAAACTATTCCCTCGATCCCAATCTCTCTCATTCTTTTTGTATCTTTAGTTTCTCTGATTCATTTCTACTCACCGACACACATCCGCACCATAATGGGGTTCTGTTGAAACTGCAGTACAAACGAGACAGGACTGTTCGATTTCCATTTACCGAGAACTCGAATTTGCAATAAACTGAAAAATACAGAGACAACTGAAAAAAGTGGTCGGGAAGAGGGAAAAAGAGGAGAGACAAGTGGTATCATACATTGATTGTTTTAGAGAATAAGAGACAAAGACAACGATAGTCTCCGACAGGTGAACTTGCTGTTTTTCCTTTTTTGGTATTTAGAAATTTCCCGGATGTTCGAATCAGGACTTCTTTAGCTCCATAGATCTGTTCAATCATGTTTATTTAGGCAAAAAGGCGTTCATTGAGATACAACATGTTATGAGATGAAAATTTTAAGTTAGAAAAAACTGATTATTATTAAATTTGAAGTGATTCATTAATGATATTACACGTTTCTGGATCCAGGTTCTTATACATTTCAAAGAATCCACACATCTGCAGCTCTTCTTGATATTTCCCAAATGATTTTTGTACTGAAGATAGGAGCATCATAATTTGACCGAGTCTCAAACATGGATCTTCCAATTTCTTCACATTTTTGTAGTAGTAATGGATCTCTCCAACAAGCTTTTCACGCATTGATTGACATACTTCCACTCCGTGATCACTCAATCCATCTAGTCCAGTATCCCAAAGAATCAATCCAGATACGGTCAAGAATTCATAAACATCCGGTTTCAAAAACCACACGTCATCGATAACTGTTCTTTTGTATTCATCCCAGTATGGCTTGAAGTATCTGAATAAGGTAATTATAGTGACGGTTCGAGAAAATATATATTATCTTACTTTTCTGCAGTTTTTTCAGACAATGACTCAATATTAATGGCTGCATAAAATCTTCCAATATCTTCATCATAATGATCTCCATTTGGAAGCATCATTTCTTTTCTTCCGGTCGAAATTCCAAGAAATGGTGGCTCCACTATCATATATTTGATGAAAAAATTCAAGAACAATACTTTCTGTAAAAGAAGAAAGTTCAGTTTCAAATTCTCAAAAATCTTTTTACCTTTTCTAGTTTTGACATCCTTCCCATTTCTGGATATGCACCTTCTACAAAACTTGAAACTAATCGTATATCTTTTCTCAAGATTTCAATGAGTTCAACCATATTTCTGGATTTTGGCGGTTCTTGATTTTGGAATTCTAATTTCCGAACGTTTTCCAAATTTTGAAAGTGTACACTCAGTCGATGGAGACGTGGAATATCACTGGAGCAACTTTGAACTTCACAAGTGTATGGACTCTTGAATTCAATTGATTTTTGATAATAAAACGTCATAAATGACTTACTGCACTGTAGCATGAACTAGTTTCCGATTCGCCTTTATCTTCACTATACTTTTCTCGTGGCGGTTGAACGGCTGTCGTTTTCATTCCGGCCAGAATACAACGTTCCATCCGGCATTGCCTACAGATTCTGTTCTCTTCTGAAAACGATTTAAACTTGATAAAGTAGAAGAGTAGGAGTTACATACGGTAATTAATTCGGCATGTTTTGTCTTTTCGGCACTTGATGGTTGACTTTGGAGAGAGGACGAAACGACGGAAGAAAGCGGAGCAAGCTCTGAAAAAAATAGTAACGGGTTACTGTAGGATCACATAAATTAAAACAAATTTATTTTCGTTTCAAAAATGTTTTTGCAAGTTCCCCCGAACTATTGTTGAACTTAAGCAAGTTGTCTGTTTTTAGTTTCCCAGATCCCAAGTTTATTTACAAAGGTCAAGTGGAATCCTAAAAAGGAAAACTAAACTGAAATCGTTTTGCCAGTCTGGTTCAAGAAACCAGTTTTAGTTTTCAGACTACTTCCCATTCTGTGTATTGTTCTCCTACAGTAATCTTCTCCGTTTCTTTGTGTATGTATTTTCGTAGTTTGTGATAAGATTTTGATCTCATTCTCCCTACACTATTGCTTGGTGTTGAAAGGGAGAAATGTGTTCATAGACCGGCTACAAACTATGAGGATTCCTATCTGACAAGTGTCTTGTTTCACGATCTTCCATCAAATCTACACGAAAAGTCACGTTTTTGATATGATATGGAAAGGAAGATAGAATAAATTTACCTGCAAATTTGAGATTTTGATCCAAAATGACACTCGTTGGCTGGAGAGTGACAAACAAAACATGGATGTGGTGACATCTGAAATAGGATATAGGATTATAGGAGTGATATTCGCCTTGGATTTGAATTAAAATAATTTGGAAAAGATTTGGAATAAAAAAGAAAAAAAGAAGGTGGAGAAAAGGAGGTGTGGTTTAGGAGTAAAGGGGCATAGGAACGAGAAAAAAAAACGACAGACTACAAAATATAGTCGAAGCGTGCGATGAATCGATAAAAAAGCACATACACACATAATGTTAGAGAAAGACATTCTCTTTTCGTTTCTCTCTCTCCCACACACACGTACAACCGCCGAAATCAAAGTATGGACAGAGAGGATGATGGAGAGGAAGAACACGTGAGATACCACAAACAGTGTCTCTCAATTGGAAACGAGACTTAGAAATAAAAAGAAAAAACTGATTGGAAATCGAATGAATTCGAGAGGAAGAGCAACACACTTTGTGCTTTTTGTGATCTAAATTCTATAATCTTATGTGGTTTGCAACTGATTTGGTCCGATTGATATGACTGACTTCAGTTCCTTTTTCTTCTTCATCCGTGTGCTTTGGATTTAGGAGGGGAGGAGGCTTATTTCGTGATCTTACAATTTTTATGTTCGAGATCTTGTTATTGAATAAGAGTACTTGACGGCGCACCGGAAACTGAAGGAACAACTTGACCCGCCAGACAAAAAAGGTTTCCGAGTTTTTCTTGGCACTGCTTGATCTTTGATTTAAACCATTGTTTACGGTAAAGAACAGTTCAGGACAGAAACAGTTCACATAGCTGTATTTGTTACTCTAATTTCCAAACCAATTATTATGCTCCAGGTATGTTTTGACAATTACAAATGTTATAATTTTCAAATGGCTATTCGTGTTTAAAAGATCTCAATTTTTTGAAACGCGGCACCAGTCATTTCACTTCGAAAAGCAATATGGATCTGTTGGCTCATTGTTTTGTATGACCGTGTTCTATGAGGGCTTCTCTATTTGCTTGTTAAAAAGCCGTCCAGTGAGTCAGGAATGTTTTCGTGTAGGAAGTCATAAACAAATAAATTTGTGACCTGAATAAAGGAAGACTTGTTCTCATCGTGTACTCTCAGAAAGTCACAGTCGGAAAGTCACAGTTTCATTACCTTCTATCGAAACTGATATCTTTATATTGGAACTGAAAAGTTGCGAGGGAACATTCACGAGTGTTTCCAAAAAATCAAGCGTTCGCCAGTTTTTTGAAGTTTGAAGAAACACTGATTAGAAGAATACCGTCATGACGCTAACGAGTTGGGCTCATCACACAATATATCAAAACACGAATTCTTCTTTGTGATGGAAATGTGATATGTCAACCTAGACAACACTTTTTGTCTAATTTCCAACAAAAACAAATATATACCATTCAGCACACAGATTCGTAGTCAAATACTCGACGAGCACACTGATTAGAGAGTGATTGCAAGACATTTGATCAGTTATATTCACGTGTGCTCTTATTTTCTCATTGAACTCGGAATCTGTCACATCATCTCTCTTCGTATTTTGTAGTGTCCAAAAAAATGTTGAGAAACGGAAAGAGAAATAAGTAAGTATGGAAAGAGACAAACACATAGAAGATAGAACTGTGAGGGCGGAAAAAAGAGTTTCGTGTTGCGAAGAATAAAAAGGAAATGAGTCAGAAATGAGTGGACACTTGAAAAACACCTCGGAAACACGTGAAGAACAGTCATTTCCCACACAGAACACGATTCTATGTTGTAGTTCTGATCTAATTTATTTTGTAAAAAAAAAGCGTTGCCTGCCGAATTAATTCGAGTGAAATCCGACCTTGATTAATCCAATGGAACAAAAAAATTAAATGAATTTTTTTGAAAAAAAAAACGAAATAATTGAATGTGAATAAAAAAAACTAATCTGTGTGAGAGCATGGAAATGAAAAGAGAAATGTAGGGAGGAGAGGTGTGGCTACACAAAATACACAAAATTATTCGTAGTGTTCGTGATTTGGAAAAGAAGGCTTCATGTTTTTCATCGAGAGAAAATATTAAAAATTGTGTTAGGGAGGTGCGGTCAGAAACTATAAAACATGTAAATGTCATTTCTTTTGAATTCGCAAAGATCAAGTACAAAATCGAAACTCTATATAGTTTGCAGAAGTAAGACACCATTCAGAAATGGGGGATGTGGAAGCTATAAAATACGAATAGCTCTACAAAAAGGGGGAAGGAATTGTAAAGAACATAAGATCAAAAGGCTGAGATAGTATATGTTGGAAAAATGTTTTCAATCCGATTTTCAGGAAATCACTGCGGATAAACTAACTTTCGAATGTTTGAACAATCGGCCAAACTAACTAAATCAGAATAATTACGAGAGAAAATCTGAACCGATAGACACAAACCAAAACTTATCTGACACTAAAAATCACTATGAAAAAAAAACCGAAAATGCCTATAAACTCAGATTGTTCGGTTGCAAAACAATTGGACTGTTGAAAATTTTGAAATTCACATTTTCTTTGGATAAGTCATCCATGTATTTATTTCAAAAATGTTCATTGAGACTGTTGCCAGAATCAGAAAACTTGGAAAATATACAAAAAGCTACATTTCATTTTTGTTTTTGAGAATACAGTGTAGTATGAAGGGGAACTTTTTTATTATTCATTTTAGAAATACTACTTTACTATCAATTTTAAAAACTGAAACTTTCAGTATAAAACAAGTTCTTTGAATAGGTTGTTTTCCAGGTCTTCACGTGGAAGCATCTTCCTGTGGCTCAAATCCATTTGCACAAACCTCCTCGTCGCACCAATTCTTGTTGATCGTCTAATCCGGGAATGCCGTTCTTCCTCTCTCAACACGTCATTCATTTTCTTGTGCACATCAATCTGCTGCTCCTAATCTCTTTTGGAATTAACTGATAACTATTCCTAGCCAATAGAAAAATACGACAGGATTTAGACGGGTGAAGTGATTTATGAGTCTGCGTCTCTCGAGAAACAACGCAATCTAATTTGTTCAATTAAGAAGTTTGGACCAAGGAAAGGCGATCTTGATATTTAGAAGTGACCTTTTCCGTACTTTTGATTGTTCTTTTTACTTTTCTGTCATTCCAGGGCTCTGTACGAAGTAACGAAATTCAGAAAAATTATTTCTTACACTTGGTCTCGTTCTACATGGTAGATTACGATTACCACATTTCTGCTAGGTATAACTGAACCGAAACATAATGAAAGCTTGCTCACCAAACAAGATCATGAAATAAAAAACATTTCACTATCTGAATATACTATTACTTATTTCCATGCTATTCCTTTTTTCCATCCAAGTGATTATTTGTGTTAAACTAACTTCCAGCTTTAATCAGATTACAACCCAACCTTGTTCTTTTGGAATGGTTTAAACTACTTGGATTACTGTAGAATTATTCTGAAGACCACCAAGATGGAAAGTCCCTCGTCTTCATCTCATTTCTTGTCATCCAAAGACAGAAAAAGATCTTTTCTAGATCAGAAGTCTTCGTTTTATCCATCCATCCATGGCCCAACCTAATCTTTTTTATAGCCCCGAGGCGCTCGGTTGGCTCAAATTCAATTTTGTGTAGCTGAGCAGGATGGGAAAAGGAAAGAAGGAAAAGAGGAGCAGTGTTTCATTAGAAGTGTGAATGAACTGCTCCTTCTTCTACTGAGTCGTGTTAGAAGGGGAGGCAGATGCACAGCGACCAAATCGTTTCCGCTGTTGTCGCGACACGTCGACTTCAAGTCGTGATGAGCCTCTGCCACGCTCACTTTCATCGAACTTATTTTCAGTTTTTTTGGGCCGGAAAAACATCGGAGGCAAATACTTTGGCCCCCTTTTTCACACTTTTTTGAATTCCCAGTGGACAAAGTCAGGTATAATAAAATGTGTCCTTCAATGCTTTTGGAGCCAAAGAAGGGCTCCAGTACCCTTTTTCACTTTGAAACGTTTCTCAAAAGTGTCAAAATGATTCTAATCCTTGGGTCATTCGTCTTTTTGAACGGAAAGAGCACCGCACCGCCCCGACGCCTCATCTTTCATTTCACCACACAGCTCAGTTTTAGTATTTATGAGCTCCGTGGGGACCGGAAGAACCCAAAGAAGCAGTTGAAAAATCTGAGTATGACCATCTGTTGACCTATTTAGAAAAGTAAAGTAAATGATTTGAATAGCTCCTTCATTTAAATTCCTCTCAATTCAACCTTTCTTACTTTTGAAATCCTGACAAGAAGATTTTTGATTCCGGATTATTATTTAATGAGGTGGATTACTTTAGATAAGTCTCTTCTAAATTGAGCTTAGGATAAGAAGCCTTATATGATCCAGAAATAAAATGCACTTACAGAATAATCTTTAAATGTTTCAAAACATTGAACCTCTGTCCTTGAAATTCAAAAACCTACAGTTCATTTTCCTATTTTTTAATTTTTCCTTTAACCTTAAAAATGACTAGTTAACTAATCTCACCATCAAACGCTACGGTTAGACCTGTGCCCTTTGCTCACGAATTCTCAAGGTAAAACTTAGTTATCCTATCAAAGAAATGCTCATATATTCTAGAAGTAACAAATTGTACAAAAGGTAAAAATATCTCAGACAAATTAGAATTTAGAATTTTAGAAATTGAAAAAGAGCAAGCGGTATCAACCGCATACTGTCTATTTGAATCTAAATTTAAAATCTACCGTTCTCGAAACCACGTTTCCATTTCATGACATTATCCGACATCCAATAATTCCGAATGTTGTCCATCACTTTCCTCCTCCTCCTCCTTCTTGTCAACTTATTTTACAACAATTTGTCATGCTGGCAACCTTCAAATTGTGAATGGACTCCCATTCCATCCATCATAATCTTCTTGTTGTTATCATCAACTCATCCTTCTATTCTTCTATTCTTATTCCTCCAGAGAGAAAAAAGACAAATATTTCTCTGTAACAGATTTGAAAAAAAGAGAAAAATAACGTAATACTCATCAAATATGAACCAACTCACATACAAGAATATTCTGGTTTCTTTTTCGATATGTTCATGTTTTTCCACCTTGAAATTGAATAAAATAGAATAGGAAAAATTGAAAAATAGGAAGAAAAAAGAGATGTATGGGACACTTTTCTCCTTACTCTTCTTCCTTTTCCTTCTACTTCTCCTTCATCTTCTTCGTTAATTCACTAATGTGACATTTCACAGCACCTCTACTATTTTCTAATGTAAATTAGGGAAGGTGCGGACGTTGAAGAGCCAAAGAGTCTCTGATTTACTGCTCCTAAAAGAATGAATAGACTCGTGTCGTCTTCCAATCTTCTTCATCTTCTTCTTCTTCTCGTTTTTACTATTGTTCGACACGCGACTCTGTCAAACATGATGCCGTGATTCTAGATTACTAACCTCAATTTTCCACCATCATTCCTTTTCCAAAGGTGGCTTCTACATGTGATTCGTAGCTCTGGAATATTGCAGGATAGGTTTTTCCTTCACGGTCTTACTGTACTGAGAAGTCAGTACTTTGCAGTTTTCTATTAAAACTTCAACGAAATCTTTGTCAGAAATTATTGATTGGAATCAAGCAAATCGAATTTTTGTTCGTGATTTTATGATTCCTTCAAAACATCAGTTTTTAAAAAATGAGTGTAAATTTCTATACCTTTGATCTGTTCATTTTGTTCACAAAGAGACTTCAGTCCTACTGAACAATGTTTGCAGTTTTCAATCATTAATTCTTTTGTCACTGTTAAAGTTTTTTGTGCTATGCAAAGTGTAGAAAAAACATTTTGAACACACCGCGTTTTGAAATATTTTTACACTAAATTGAGTATCCTATCTTCACATTATTCAATTATTTGATTCTTGTCTAATCAAATAATTTTTCTAATTTGTTTTATTGAATAATTTTTTGACTACTTATAAATCGATACTGTAACCTTTATCCATTGAAAACTCAAAAAACATCTTATCAACCTCCTTCGCTAATCCCATAACATACCTCTCACTTTTCAACTTCATATATTCCTTCTCTCTTTCAGAATAAATAAAAGAACCTATAAATCTTGTTTTCTAATTTGGGTGGTGTGTTCGATTTGGGGTTGCGACAATTGGTTTACCACCTTCTTTCCATGTATTCTCCACTGCCATCAGAGCCTTTTTGCCACCTTTTGGCTCCCTACTCTCTTTGTATTAAATGGCCTTTACCTCTCTTACTTGCTCCTTTTATTTGTCTGCTTCTTTCATTCAAGGTCATGCATTTCTGTGCTCCATTTGTCCGTTTCTTCTTTTTCTTCCTTTGTTGCTTCCAAAACGAAAACCTCAATTATTGAAGCCTAAGGTGAGGTTAAGAATGATGGAAGTTGAAGTTATTCACTTTGAAATTCTCGTTCAGTTGCAAATCTTGACTTTACTTCTTGTTCTGTTCCCTCTCTCCGACTTTTTTTCCCATTCTTTTCAAGAATCAATTCAATGAAATTTAATTAAATGATTGAAAAACGAAGATAAAAAGGTGTTGTGGACCTCTTTTGTTTACTCCATTTTACTCACTTCTTTTGTTTCGAGTTCTTGCTATTTACAGCTTTCAACTAAACATTTCGTACATTTAATCTTTGAAATTCTTTCGTTTTTAATCTTGAATTGTTATTTATTTTAAGATCAATATGTGGATAGTCTAGATTGAAGGTTCTACATAAATTTTGCAAATTTTGCCATTGAATTTTTCCGTAGAAGCCGGTTGCAAAATTCTATAACAGTATAACTTGAAGCCAACCACTGAACATCTGAATTGACAGATATATTTGGATAACAGTTTTCAAAGTTTTGGATCTTGTTCATACTGAAATTTCGCTGATTGGTCACAATTCAAGTTTCTCAGTTCTCTTCCCTATAACAAATGGTGTCTCCTTTATCCGTCTATGCTTCGGCAATTCTTTTCTCCTCTCTAGAAATATCACAAATCTCTAAACTCTACCGGATGCGGTCTCACCTTGTACTGCTCTGAATAATTCGGAAATTGGTTTCTGTTACTCTTTTTCTCTTTTTCCCGTCACGAGATCTACTTTCGACCATTTCCTGTCACCTTTCCTAACTAGACCTTCAAACTCTTTTCGTACTTCTAATTGTTACCCAAATTCGTACTGTTGTTCCAATTACACGTTTACTCAAAAGAAAAGAATCTGGAGAAAAAGGAGAAAGGATCCATCTCATTCTTCTTTTTCTTCTATTTGCCCGTGAATCCTTCGTTTTCCGCCTCCCGCAATTACTATCACATATTCTATCCGACGATGTCCCTAATCGTGTTACTCACACTCTTTCACTCCTACTTTTCTTTTAGTTGTCTTTACTTGACTTTAGATTTTCACAGCTTTTCTTTTCCTTAGATTTCCCAGAGCTTTCATTGATTCTTGTACTAAAAGCTTCTGAGATACGGTATTCTGAAATAAGTGTTCCATTGGTCTCGTTATGCAGGTCAAAATAACTCAAAGGTCTCTTTACGCAAAGAAATTTATTTTGATCTATGTAACGATAATCTGTCGGCGCGCATTTTAACACGGTTTATGCACCTTCAAAACTCCATTTTTTTATTTGGTGAATACACTATATCTGAAAACATTGAAGTTGTTTATTTTCGTAACAAGGGAGGCCACTTTCCTCGTCCTTTCAGAATTTTCTATAAATTTGTGGAGGGGTACTCTTCGGTCAGGTATAGCGATTGGTCATAGTCTCCAGGACCAAGACTCCGGAAAAGTTGGTTTTTTTGGTGCTCAAAATATCGGGCTCGTCTCTTTTTCGGCGAGATCCGCTTTCTTATATGCCCTCTAACCCCTTTATTCGGCAAGCAGCGGTGGCCGACACAGGTCATTCGTGGGTAGATCCGTTACGACTTCGGGTTCGTTTTTCTAGTCTTTACACATCCATAACAACTCTGTTTGCGAACGAGCGTTTGCAAACGGACCGTAAATTTCAGTCGCAAACTGACCGTATACGGCTCTGTACTTCTACCAATTCTTTTCGTTCCTAGAAGTTCGTAACTTTATCAATTTGATTTTTTTAAAGCAACAGACTCTTAAAGAACAGAAAACAAATGGAATGGTAAAAACAGATCAAAATTTTAGACATAATTTTCGCAAACGGATGGGTTACGGATCCGTAACGAGAGTCGTTTTTGATACCGATCCGGGCCGTGCGCGGCTCCGGTGCATCCGTAACGGATCGGACGCGAAAAACCTGTGGAGTGGTAGAGGTGCAGGGTAGTAGAAAGTGGGTGCTGGGTTCGATCCCACCTCAATGCTTTTAATTTTTTCTTTTTTTTTGTTGTATTTTTTTCAAGTCAAAATCAAAAAAACACTTTATTTGAAAATTTATCAACAACATCTATGATAGCAAATGATGAAATCCTTGAAACAGAAAAACTTTTCACAGTAGATGCACCGGAAGAACGGGGTCAATTTGCAGTTTGAGCGTGCACAATCATGGAGAGCCACGTCACGAGGGAAGAAGTGCTCGGAAGGTGTCTTGAAGGGGGCTGGGCGTTGAATGTTGTAGCCTGAAGCGAACCATGCGTATTGTGCCCAATCTTTCAACTTCGGAGAACATAACTGCCACCAGACGATGGATATTAGCTGAAAAAAAAGCAAGTTTCCACAAGAATCAGATGATGTTTTTTTTACCTTCAATGTAGGATCCCTGCTGAACATCTTGTAGTTCGGATTTGATATTTGTCCGTAGGCTGTGATCGTTTTGACAACTTTTTTGAAGCCGCCAAAAAGTCCAACGTCACATGGCTGGATCGAGCCAGTGCAGCCAGGGGGGATCACCAATACCTTGATCTTGTTTGAAGACGGAGTCACGCTGTCAATTGCTGATTGATCCTTCCAGCTACTCCAGCTGTCGACTATGAGCAGCACATCCTTTGGCATCGTTGGACCAAAAACCACTTGCTCGAAGAAGGATTTCATCAAATTCTTCGTCATAATGTGACTGCTATGGCAAGTGACAACCAAATTGTTCGCAGCAAAATGACCCTTCTTTGGGAATTTCCCGTTCTTCTCCTTCAAATTCACAAAAAGTTGATTGTGAAGTGTGCCGTCGGCAGCAATCAACGGAAGAACAGTGTATGAGTGTGTGGTGGACGACACACTTTGTACAACACAATGCACGTGTTTCGATCCAGTCATAGCTAGAGTCCGGCCGGTGGTCATCTCCAATTGGAATCCGGATTGATCGGCGTTGAAAACACACGAAGGAGGGTATCTGGACATCTCGGCGTTCGCTGTGGCAACGAATGCCTTGGAATCTTTCTCCATTTGATCCTTGCTTTTATGTCGAAGTAGAGCAACAAACTTCGTTATTTTTCTAGAAGAGAGACCAAATCCACGTTTCCAACCTTCCAGCCACTTTTTCGAAACTTTGAAATTTTCGATGTTGACACCAACTTTTTTGAGAATTTCCGAAGCGAAATAGCGCAGAGTGTCGTCATGAAGAATGCGGCCTTCTTGAAGATGAGCAGCAACAACGATCTTCAACTCTTCAGCGAGAAACTTCAAATTGTTCAATCTGTCCTCTTTCATGACACCTAAAATTTAAGAATGAATACAAATAATTCACCGATTCTCAAAGTTTACCTCTTGCTTCATAATCGCGGATTTTTTTGAGATGATGCCTGTCCTTGATGAAGGAGAACAGTTTCTGCATTGTTTCCAATGGTGGCCGAATCCGTGTTCCGTTGTTGTGGAATCCAGGTCTCGAACCATAATAAGTCACAGCTTGTTCAACTCTTGGTAACTTCACCAGATCGGTGCCAAATCGAATCATATTTGGTTGGCCCGGAGCACGAACAACGTCGTCAAAAACTTCCATCGTTTCCAGAACTTCGTCAGCTGGTGTCCAATCTATAAAAAATCATGAAAAAACTGAATAATAACAGTTACAAGTTCACTTACTCAGGTCTCTGGTATCGTCTTCGAACTCCGTCAAAAACTCCTCCGACTTGATTTGATAATCACCCTCATCGGCAGCGACCAGAATCTCGATGATAGCTTTGGCAGCACGAAGTTGTTGGTCTTCAAGGTGAAAACGTTTCGGATTGTTGTTCCAATGGTCATTGACATAACCAAGAATCAGCTTTGCAGACATAGCAGCAGGCAATAGAGAATAATAGACGAAAAAATGACAAATGAAATGGTCTGCTCATTTTCAAGCTCCTTTTATAGGCATTTTCCCGAGGTTCGAGAAGCTTCTTCTATTTATTCGCGGTAATTTTGAACTGATGCTTCGAACTTTTGAAATCGAAAAAAAACTCATTTTCATACTGTAAAACAAGAAATAAAAACAAAAAAATACAACAAAGAAAAAGAAAAAATTAAAAGCATTGAGGTGGGATCGAACCCAGCACCCACTTTCTACTACCCTGCACCTCTACCACTCGGCACAGGTAGTTCGCAACCGACCGCTTTCGTCCGGAAAACGGTTCGCGTGCGGACGCTGCACGAAACGCATACGGGCGCCGCAACATGCCGTTTCCGGTCCGTTTCGCGTCCGGCCGCGAACTTTCCTCGCCGTTCGACCAGGGCTTCCGCCGCTATTCGGTTTTTGATTACAGGTGAAATGCTTGGATTGCTCAAAGCAATCACAAGCAATAAGTTAACCTAATCAAAAAAAAAACTACTTAATTCCTTCATTGTATGCTATTGTAATCATTCCTTTGTCTTTTCTTTTTCGCGAACATTTTCTTTCTTTTTCGATTTTTTTGTGCTCATGTTATTTCTCAATACTAGTCATAGAACGTAATGACGGTTGAAACTAAATTATCCCGAAAAATATGAGTTGCAAATGTGCAGAATATTGCATTTTTAATGGCGAAGTTCGAAAAAGCAAAATACGAAATAGCGCAAGTTTTTGACAACAATGACATTTTTCTTACTTTCTTTTTTTTCGAAACGAACAAAACTTACTTATTACCTGTAAAATCCACCTGAAATACTATTAGTTCGTTTCTAAAGAAAAAGAGAGTGGGAAAAAATGACATTGTTGTTCAAAAACTTGCGCTATTTCATACTTTGCACTTCAGCACTTCGCCATTAAAAATGCTAAATTCTTTAAATTTGAAACTTATATTTTTTCATTTTCGAAACGAACAAAACTTGCCTATTACCTGTTAAAATCCACCTGAAATACAATGTATCAGTTCGTTTCGAAAATGAAATGAGAAAGTTCTAAATTTGCATCATAAGTTTTTAAAAAAGAAATTTCGGGAACGTTTTTGGCGAAAATAGTTTCTTTTAGCGAAATAATTGTTTAAAAACGTTTTTCTTTCAACCGTCATTAAGTTTTAATGAAAAGTACTGAGGGAAAACATGAAAAACAAAAGAAATTGTTGGGAAAATCGAGAGAAAAAATTTACAAAGTCCCAAGATAAACACCGCGCAAAGGGGGTTTGCGGAGCATCGTAGTTCAGATTCGAGTCCGTATACGGACCGAATATGGTCCGTGCGCGAACGACCCCCCTTTTTCCTCCTCTGTCTGTCTGACGCTGCCCGGCGAGGACAAGAGTTCGCGAAATGGCTGAAATCGGACGAGAAACGGCCCGGTTCCGGTCCGCAGCCGTTTCCGGACCGCGCGCGAACTACCTGTGGGCCACCGCTGCTTGCCGAATAAAGGGGTTAGAGGGCATATAAGAAAGCGGATCTCGCCGAAAAAGAGACGAGCCCGATATTTTGAGCACCAAAAAAACCGACTTTTCCGGAGTCTTGGTCCTGGAGACTATGACCAATCGCTATACCTGACCGAAGAGTACCCCTCCACAAATTTATAGAAAATTCTGAAAGGACGAGGAAAGTGGCCTCCCTTGTAAGATCCATCATCACTCCTCGTTCATGTATTGTTCCATAACTATCCTTTTTCAGAGACTTTTCAACCTTTCCGACAAGCTGATTGTCACAAAAATCAACTCTCCTCTTGCCATTGTCTTCTACGGACGTGAGTTCAGAAAAAAAAACGCAGTTTCTAAGTTGTTTTTGTAAAATATGAGATTGGCTATTTGACTACTAGTAATTCGAAACTAACAAATCAATCCATCATTTATTAATTTCGTAAAACCTATAGGATCTTCAATTAATTGTTTTGTTTCAGATGAAAATGCGTCTGATACAAATGAGTCAAAGTTCAATGGGTCTTCTATTTCGACTTCTTCTTTTCTGGAATACTGTAGGAATGGCGGCACGTGAGAGATCAAACACGGAATACTGGAAGGATCAACATCCACAACAAAGATGGAGAATTTATTGTAAGTCAAAAGGACATGTAGAGCAATTAGTTGTAGTCTGGGCGGATATTCGATGAAAAATTCACGAAGGCATGTGAAGAGAAAGCTGACAGTTTCCGGTAGAAAGTATTGAAGAGAGTTTATAAGAGTGGCAACTACCGGAAGATATTAAAATTGGGTGTGAGTCGAACGGAAAAAAGTAGTGAGATTTAAAAGACAGGAATTGATTTGGAATCTAGAAAAACATCGACTGTTTTTAATTTACAAAAAGAAGAGGTGTATTTGAAGCGGTTATTAGAGTCTGAAAACAAAGTAAGTTTTAAAAAAGACTGAAATCGCACAATGTTATGTAGTTTTTTGCTAATACAGCACTTCCTGTTCACAGGAGAAAATAGGATCTCACTGTTTTAAGTAGATGCTGCTGTAATTTTTATCAGACTCATATAAACCGTAATTCTGAATGAGTAGTTTCCTCAGTATTTAAATAACATATCTATAACAGACTAATCACAAAAAAAAGAGTATTTGTTTGATTGACCTTTCATTTTACTTTTTACTTTGAAGATACTTGTTCATGTCTCAATAATCACAATATCAAAAGGGTTCAAGTAGTGAGGAAAATTGAAATTGTTCCCAAAGAAGAGGCAATACCGTACAACACATTGACTGTAGTTTCGTTTGTTTAAAAAAACAGTTTTTCGTCAGTCTCTGAAATTTCTAAAAATTGTAAATTGATTTTCTGATCACATGATATCAATCAGTATGTTACTGAAGAAGTTTCTCAAGTTTTTCCACTCTAATTCAATTCTGAAAACTTTCTCAAGTACTTTCTTCCATCCAGTTCAACTTGAGTTTCCTCACTTTCCAACCAAACCTTCCTTCCCGTCAAAACTTTTCATTTTCACATTTCGAACTCTCAGACATAACTCTTTTTGTCATTTTCTTTCCCTTATATTTCTGTCCTCCAACCCACTCTTTTTCTTGTTTCCGATTTCATGAATTTCCGATTGGCGAGACAAAAAAAATGCGATGTGGGTGAGCCCAAATCCGTGTTGAAAGCCGTTTTTCACTTCTTGAAATTGCTCCCCCAGGCCAAATTTATTAGCGTCGGGCGGTTTCCGAAATGGGGAACCCGAATGTTTTTCCTGAAAGGTCCACTCTCTTTCTCGAACCTTTTTCAATATTTTATTTATCACGGCTACATTTAAAAGTGACACCTGGAGTTGAAATTTCAGAATGTTTAGTAGCTGTATGACTACTTTCAAAGAGAAAAATAGGTCATGATAAACAAAAACAAAAATGACTAGAGAACAATACGAAAAAAGAAAGAAGTCTGGAAACTAATTTGAATTTGTGTGTTGTCGTCAATGACGAGTAAAAATAGGTGATTAGGTTTCTTCATCGATGTGTAAAACAAAACATGCAGAGTTAAATTAGACCGCAATTCCTGCTCTCGAAGACGCCAGAAAAGGGATCATTTGATTATTCCGGTGGATGGCTGACGTGGTTTACGAGTCTGACTTTTAGTAGAAGAAACAAGAAAAAGTAGTAATGACTTTGAGTATGAATCATGTGTAGGATACGCCATCGAAATGTGATCTGATGATAACAAACATGTGGTTGGCCTCCATCTGTAAATAGAAGAAACATTTTGACTAGAAGTTACTGTAGAAAGGAATATTCCAAAGATTGAATCTCGTTTTTTGAAGTGAATCAGTTCCAGGATGAAAGTTACACTCATTTCATTTGATGGTTTATCTTGAGAATACAAACTACTAAATCTAAATCTGTGATCTTTATATTAAAGTATCACAACAATAAGTAGATGAAGATTCATACAAGCCTCTCAGAACATCAAAGTTTCTCAGAACATTGTTCTATTGTAGCATTGAGTTTTTTGCGAAATCGAAATAGGTTGCACCCAACAATTGGAATAAGTTTACTTGTTATCAACAACTGTAGGTCTCTGAAGGAATTTAAACATTCTGGCCTTGTTTCACTGCTTTGTATGTTAAAAGACAACAGTTGAAAGTTCTCTCAATCCTATCATTTGATATGGTGAAAGTAATTAAACATCGAGGTTGTTCTGAAAAGTGAGCATCAAGAGTTTCTCTAAGGGAATTCGGGAGCTGAACTCCGATGGAACTTCGGTTTTCTGTTGATAATACGTTCGTTTCTATACGACATAGCGACAGGATGATCCAGATGATGAAAATCTGTTTTGTGTGATTCATTGCACTTCTTCCTGAGCCCACTTCACGACGCTTTTCCAAGTTTTTCTTTTTTTCTGTCATGAAAAGAAGTGAAAAGTAGTGAAAAAAGAAAGGGAAGATCTTCAAGAATTGGATTCAAGTATCGTCACACAAAAACACAGAGCGACAAGAAGAAGAAGAAGAATAAAGACAGGGAGGAGAGGCCTCTTGTGTTTCTTCATGTCCAAATATTTGTGGGGACCCCTATGCACAGAAGGCGCTGGCGCTATGAGCATATACGGACGGCCCCATCATTTTGTCCTTGTGTGCATGTGTTTCCTCGTAAGCATGTATGGAGCAGCATCCCCCGGGCAGCTCCGTCCTCTTCGTTTTCTCGCCTCGTCTACCTCGAAATTGGCATTGCGCAAAGCGCGTTAGACCCCGCCTTGTCGACGGGAAAAGAAGAAGTCTCCGCCCACTTCTCACGTCCTCCACGTCGACAACGACGACGTCGCACCGGCTCAACCCAAACAGGCAATACTTGCTCTCTGAAGCTGTTGCTGGTCTTTGAATTTTGGGATCAACAGAGGATAGACAGACAACGACAGGTGGAACGGTCTGTGTCACAGTTTGTCGGGATGCCCGATGACCTCCCAGTTCACCAAACTCTTTTCATTTATTCTGGCCAATGTTCATGATCCGGCGGCACCGGATGATGCAGGTAAGTCTTTGGGAGTTAAGATGTTCAGAAAAGTTTGATATGCTTTGTTTCCATTCGCAAAAAACAGTCTCATGAGGTGCCTGGGGATTTTGGTTCCTGTCATAAACAATTCTAGGAACGTATCTCTAGGAAACAAAACATGAACAGTTGAATATTAGAGATTGATCTAGAGTTCAAATATGAGTTCAAAAAGATGTCTAAAAAACGAGAAACATAAAAAATGTCGTAGAAAAATCTCTAATTAACTCAATTGCACTAGAAAAGTTTAAGAATAGCCATTACCCTTTTCAATGCGTTTTCTATCAAGCTGAGTTTATGAGATAACATCGAATAAACTCAGACCATTCTTTGTGGTCTTTCAATCTGTAAGAATATTGTGGAACTTCTGAAGTTAGAGAGTTTTACCAAGATATCTGGTTTCTGTTTTCAAAGTCAGGAAGCACCATAATATTACCTGTGGTAGATGAAACAATACCTAGCTTTTGAAAACTCTACAGTCAAAACCTGGAACTCGTGTAATTCTTCTGTAAATCTTAAAATACTGAATCTTCATCCTACCCACTTCATTCTAAAGAGTCTTCCAACTCCTAGTCCTGCTACAAGATCTACTGAAAACAAGAGATTTCTATATTACGAATCTGTATCATCTGCTAAAAACAAGAACATATTTCATATTCTTTCCATTGAAAACCACCATATCCAGATGATGATGCTAAGGTGGTAAGTAAATAAACCAAGAAGGGAGAAAAATGAAACAAAACATTTGCTGCTCTCTCAGAAGTTGTCTCTCTTTTCTTCTCTTCATCTCGTTTTCTTCGCGTGTCATCCGTTTATAAATCCGCTAATCTTTCAGCTCGTTCCTTATTTTTCTAATATGAAGGAGGCCTTCCATCACTTTCCATAACTTCATAATCGTAATAGTCATTTGAGAAGTGCTCCTTTCTCCCGTCTCTTTCAATTCAAATCATCATCACTCAAATCAGCTAAATTTCGAGAATAAACGCTTTTAGGATTGAGATGATGATGATGATGATGAGGCATGGACGCATCAATCTCAAAGTTGTGACAAGTGACCAAAGTGTTCACTTCATTCAAACAACAATACTTTCGTTGTCTTTTAGTTTTTTACGTTTTCGTGAACACTTTCTCTCTTTCCTCAGAAACCTAATCATCCAAAAATTTTGCAAAAATTAAAAGATAAATATCTTGATTCTGCTCTTTTGGATATCTCCTAGACAGACTTTGGGCATTTTTTTTCTACTTTCTTTTTGTTTCTTTTTTTGGTTAGTGAAGCTAATCTGAATCTCTTTTTTATGACAAGGAATGAATATAAAAAAAGAGAAAAAAGCTGTTATTAAGCAATTCTTAACTAATCTTTTTTGATCAGAACTCGGAAATTTTTGAAATCTAATTATGATAATCAAATTCAACGTTCGTGAAAAGAACTTTAACTTTTAGAGATCTTTGAGATTCTTCTTTGTTTCTATTCTATTTAGCAATATTTGGAATATATTTTTATCAAAACCTTCTTTTTGAAAAGAGTGTGGCTTATCATAAAAATCTACCATTCGGATATTTGAATTCCCGCCACCAGTCTGACAGAGCAGAAATGCATCAGAATCTTCTTTCTCCATAAGTGTCTAAACATGCACTTTGTGTCCGTTCGTGTCTTTCTTTTCCTCTTTATCCAATCCCATCGCCTCCCCCTCGCATCAAAGATGAATTACTGATACACTGCTTTGAGCTGTGCAGAGCAACCGGAACTTTCAGCGGAACTCGTCCAACAATAGGCATCACAACCGGGTCCCTTCCTTCTCTTCTTCTTCTTACTCCAAAACTCTCATTTCTAATTCTTTTCCATATCTTATCTAGTACCCCTTTTTACAACCAAAGCATCTCTAAAAAAGAAAAACCCATTTGGAGGAGTCCAGATTGTCATTCCAGTGGCACTGCTCAGTGCACAGAAGAACAAAAAGACACGCAAAGATGCTTTCAAGACTTGTCACTCATCCATAGACCAGGCCGCCCTTCTATATCTCCCGCTTGGACCACTTCTTGCCCATTCGTCTTGGAAATATTTTTTCCAGGACATTCACTCACTTTTTCATTTTCCTTCCTCTTCTTCTTCTTCTTATTCTTATTTTCTCCATTTTTTGGTGTTGCATTCCATTTCCTAGTCACTGCGACTTCAACAATCAAGTTATTCGATCGAGACCCCAGCCAAAAGTTTGGTGGTGTCGTCATTGCCCGCATCTTGCTCTTTTCCAAAAGTGGAATCGAGCTCCAACTGTGTCTGATGGATGGCGGCCGATGTTTTGCAAATTGTCTCTTATCTCCTTGCTAACGTATCGGATTTTAATTCGGGTAAGTTTCTACTATTTCAGTCACTTCTCGTGACTCTTGGGAACTATCCATCTTCGTTAGAATATCTCTTGTCAGGGGACATTCCCCCATTGAATTTTTTCTCAGATTCGAGAAATAAAAATTCAAATAGTTTGTAAAAATTAGTAAAGTAGTATTACAATCAGATTCTAGTTAGAAAACATATTATCAATGTTGCAAACTTAAGAAGCACTTATGTCGTCAAGGGAGTTTCCGAAAAGTGAGTTTGAGGTTGAATCGCAAAGTCGTAGACTATATTGTTCTTCTCATAGTTTTGATTGAATTTCTATCAAATATTAGAGAAGTAACTTGACCATGTGTTCCTTTCTTACCACCTGGACCACTAGCACCAGCAATGCATTGCATCCGGGCAACATGTTAAGAGAGCTTCTTCCAGTGGAACAAAACTGGAAATGTTAGAGTACTGTACCAAGTTCGAAAAAAAAAACATTTTGGCTAAAAACCACACCCTTCAGGTGGGATGATTCTTACATGTTTCAAGAGCTCTTTTCCCAACTATTTTCGTTTTCTGGCATTTTCTTAGTTATTTTATTTTTTGTCTCTGTTCTTTTCTGTTCTTTTGTTCTTCTATCTTTTTCCTCTTCTTCATTTCCTAATTAGGTTAGCATTCTAACATAACTCGTCAGCTTTACAAGAAAAGACTAAAACGGATTTCATGCTCTACCAATTTCATCTCATTATAGTCATGAAGAGTAAAAAGGGACTTTCGAAGCAGAAAAATGTTAATGAGCATGAGGTTTACTTCTGAAACTTCTAAAATTTCTAATTTCGGATTCGAATTCAAATTCACTTTTTTCTGCAAAAAGAGCCCATTTCAGAAGAGCCGCTTGGCTCACGATGGCGTGTGCTCTCGGAAACGTCCCAAAAACAAGTTTATCTGTCCATCTCTCTTTCTCCTCAATATTAGTTTTGGCGCCCGCTTTTGCCTATGGATAGAGACCCGTAGCCACCAATAGAATTCCCTTGAGGATCTTACGGACACAGGAAACTTATTCACGATGAAGAGAGTGGAAAATAGAAGAGAAAGAGCGCCTAAAAAGGGTGTTATTGGGAGAGGAACGTAGAATGCCCTGTCATGATGAATATATACCGGAAGCTTACAAAAATAATGGCCCAGCTGATTCCCAAAAGCGGCTTCTTTTCGTTTATTCTCTATACAATTTCCGTTGCCATTCATCATTGTGAAGAGAATATAAATTGACACGTCATAAGTTTTTATTCTTGAAAGAATTGATTTGAGATTATTAGGGGGTTCTAGTAGAGAACTTCAGTGCAGTAAGGAATTTTTTTCACGGATTTGTAACTGTTCGATAGGAAGATCACTAGTTGTCCTATTTAAAACAGTAAACTCGATCTCCGATATAATAACTGATGGTTTTTTTCCAATAGTTCCTGTTTGGAACTTTAATTTGAGTAAAGTCTTGCACTTTTGGAAAACTACTTCCTCTACTTTGGGAATTACAATTATTCTTCAAAAACCAAAAGTTTAAAAAATGCACAACTTCCGTTACTCTTGGTGACCAGCACTTTTTTGCTAAAAACAGCTTCCGGTCTGTTGTTTTTTCTTCGTCCTGCAAAACTACAAAGTGTCTGAAGTGAAGTAAATCCACGTATTACAAGTTATCTCAAACGATTCAACTCCTTCAGAAGAGCTTTTTCTTCTTCTTCGTCTTCTGACAATATATTGAATAACTACTTCTCTCTCACTTTTTTTTTGATTCTCCTCCTGACAAGAGAGCTTGCCCGCCACGCAGAGTAACTCGTTTTGCCATCGAAGGTACACGTTATGTCTGAATTCTCTTGTGCTCCACTCACTGTCTAGATGTAAAAATTTCGACCCAACTGTTATTAGATTTGATTGTTGTATGTGAGAAGAAAAAAAGGACGGAGAGCTTGCAGAATAAAAAAGGAAAGAGAATGAAAAAAGGAAGATAAATAGATAGAGAAAGGAAATTTAGAGAGGGAAGGAGAATGGTATTGAAGAAGAATGAAAAGATGAAAAGAGTAATATGGATGGGAAGAGTGATTGGACCGTTCTTCTACTAACACATCCTATAGTTATTACTTTCCACACGTGGAACTCTTTTTTGTAAACCGTAAAGTTTGCACTCATAAATCCGAAAACCTTTCAAACCCATATCCACATTCCCGGTAATTGATGTCTCTCGATTCTTCTCTAGGTGGTAATTTCTTTTTTCGGTACTACTTTTACATCCGTCAATCACAAATGAAGAATAGAAACTACGCTGTCACTTCTTTTCCTTATTTTTAAAATTTGCAAAGAAAAGAAGAAAGAATAATGCCTGATCGTGGGATGTTAAAAGGACGTATGAAACTAAAAAACCTGAAAATGGAAATGTTAGAACTGTTTTTTAAATCTCTTTTCGAGAAGCAGACACACGATTCTGGGGAATTGGATGAAATAATTTAATTTTTTTCTTTTTTTCCATTCAGCAAATCAATTCTTCCGTTTAATTGTTCACCGTAGTACTATTCAAAGTCTCTGGGCGTTCAGTCAAATTGAACTGATACTTAATCGTTCTATAATTTCCAGACTTTTTTGAATCACTTGTTTTTTACTAAATTAATCGAGATGATCGTCCATTTCGAAAAGGTTGACGATGTCGTAAAACTCTTCTTCTCCTGATGAGTTTGCACTCTCATCCTTCTCCGAAAAAAGCAATTTGCGAATCGAATTCAGTGTGAAAAAAGCCATAAAGCTGCAATTTCGGTTTTCCGTCTTCTTATCCGCTTTTCATTCTCATTTTCTAAATTAAAAGCCACAATTCTCTTCTCGTTTTTCCGCAGTTTCGGTCATAAATCTTGTGGCTCACGCATCCGTTAAAGTGATGCTTTAATGAGAATGATGGGACTTTTTCTTTCCAAGACCCAAAAAAAGTGTTAGAAAAGTAAAGAAGGGAATGGAAGTGAAGAAGTGCGAAGTGGGTGCTCAAACAGAATTCTGTTGGGGGACGAGCACCACTTGAATATAGACAAGAGCAACAGTCGGCCAGAAACCAAAAACTGAAAAAAAGAAGAGATAAAAAATAACAAAATCAAAAACCAACGAGATAAAAAAAAAGAACTTTCAGCACTACGTCTACCATGTTACTCCTGCATGAGCCCATACCTAGAAGACCATTATCCATACATATCACACTTGTACCGGAAACCCCTTGCTTTCGATGTTCATTGCGATAAACACAGGTATGTTTCTGCTTCTAATATCATAAACAGTTTCATAAATCGTTTTATTTCAGCCTAGACACCAGTTATCTATACTCCAAGAATTGTTCCGATATGTGCGTCACTCTCAGGATCAACGATGTTGTTGGGGGTAATTTCGCTGACCGGTAACTTTTAATTTTGAAATTTGAATCTTTCAGGGAGGCGGCGACACGGCTATATGCGGGGATGTCTTTCAGATTTGCATGGATATAATCATTCATTGATTAGATCTCTTGCGGAAAGGCAGGGGTGTTTGGGTAAGCTTTTTCATTTTCAAAAAAAAATAATTGATAAAAAATGATTAAAATCTTCTAAATAATAAATTTGATATCGAAATTATACGAAAAAAACCTAGGAGTGATGTGCATCTGAAGTATTTTTGATTTTTTTTTCAGTATTTTTGAAAGAATTATAGCTATTAACTTGTTTCTTTTCACATTGAACCCGTAATATTCAAGTAGTATATTGCCGAATCTGCTGAATATATTCCTTCAAAGTACAGAGATTCAATTTAATAGGAGCTGGGCTTATACTTACTTTCCCGCAATAGACAGAAACAAATTTAACAAAAACTAATAAAATGATACAATTTGAATTGCTTGTGTTACAGACACAACAGCTCGTGAGCTATTTCTACCAACTGCCCAACGTCAAGAACTCGAACCATCTCGTCTTTCATTGTGTGCTTGTCACAACAATCTCTGCAATTTTTCCGTGTCGCCGCCATGTTTCTTCATTTTTCTTTTCGTTATTCTCGTCATTTTTCTGATGCGTTGACATGGTGGTCAACCTATCTCACCAATCGTTTCTTTCACTTTTCTTTTGAAATTCAAACTCTTTTTCTTCTGATTTTTGATCAACAATCAGAAATTATATCCTTGTAACGTTTGAATCAAACCGATCCACTTTTCATTTCTCTTACGGGTTTTCTCACCACGTTTTGCCTCTATTGAAAGAAGTTTTTCCTATTGTGTTTTTTCATGAATAAATCGTAGACTGAACTGATTTATTTTCCTTTTTTTATCAGGGATAATACACCAAACATCAAAGTAGTCAAGGTAAAGCTATTATTGATAACTGAACCAAGAAGTTCAAAAAAGAAAGAAAAAATCTCTTAGACATCAATGATTTTGAGTTTATTTCTAGGCTGTTTTTAGAGCAGCTACCAAGATTCAGAAGAATAACGTGACTTTTGAAGTATTGTTCAGATGAAATATTAAAAAGGGAACAATTATTCGGAAAAGGGAAGATGATTATTACTAATCGAAAACTATGACTGATCGAAGTACTTGTATACTTTATTTACATCTTTCATTTGGTTTTGAGTCCATTTTCCATTCTTTTTGCCAGAAGATGACCATGAATAGTTCAACGTTGGAAAATCTTGATACCACAGTTTTCCATATTCTTCCTGAAGAACCAAAAGATTATTTGAAACACATTCATTGTTCTGACTTCCACTTTCTTCCTTGGAGTAC